>PVLC010002573.1:0-40748 GCA_004027655.1 Graphiurus murinus
AGAGGAGAGAGAAGAGGAGAGAGGAGAGAGGAGAGAGATAAGAGGAGAGAGGAGGAGAGAGAAGAGGAGAGAGGAGAGGAGAGAAGAGAGAAGAGAGAGGAGAGAGGAGAGAGGAGGGGGAGAGAGGAGAGAGAGAAGAGGAGAGAGGAGAGAGGAGAGGAGAGAAGAGAGAAATGAAAATTCTTAAAACAAAGAAAGGCGAAGATCCCTGAGCCACTGGGAAAATGTACACATATCCCTGTCAAAGAAAAGAGAATTCTGAGTCATCAGAAGGGCCTAGAAGTGTAATTTCTCCCTCTTCCACCCACACCAGACTTCGAAGTGCCTTGATAGGAAATACATTAGATGAGATAGCATATGTAAAGCACCCAGCAAGGAGCCCAGCAGATATTGGAGATTCAATAAATATTAGTTCCCTTCCCTATTAAAAGGAACACCAGCTACAATGTTTATGTGATTTGCTGGCCATTAGTACCATGTAGCACAGTAAGAAGTGTGTGCATAATTAAATATGTACCACTATGCTAATTTTGTTTTTAAATTTTATTGATAACATCATTATACAAGTTATGTAAGCTTGGAGTTTTTCTGCTTATGCAGCTTGGTTATCTATTCCTAATTAAAAAAAAAAAAAGAAATTCAAGAGAACATCTAAAGGAAGAATAGCTTAGTGCTTAGTAGTTTAACAAGGTAAAAAAAAAAAAAAAGTCCAACTAGTTCCTGAAGTGTGAAATACCACTACTTTGCTCATTGTTCTTCCTGTCCAAACTCAGCCCAGTCCCCCCAGCCTCAGCTCTCAACCCTGGTCCTCCCCACAAACCTGCCTCCTCTACCCACCACACACCATTGATTGGTGATATCTCTCCCTCCCACTATCCCCACTTAAAAAATTAGATCTAAAAAAACTTCTCTTGTCACTACTAGCAAAAACCAGGCAATCTCCAGGAATATTCCTGCCCCTCTGTTCCCCACGTGCCATGATGCACTGTGTGGCTAGACCTCACCGTCTGAGAACCCCAGCCAGGGCAGCGCTTGCTACAGAGGCTGAGGGTTACCTGCCCAGACGACTCTCACTCCAGAGTCCCTGATCACAGTACTGGCTGGACATGAAGGTGCGCTGTGCCTCAAAGCCACAGGGAACCGAAAGCAACCGAACCCCTTTATCAATATCTGGGACGAAATAGTAGCACCTGCGTGAAAAATAGCCAGAAATCTCAAACATGAAAGTAGACGTTAATGAACAAGCCCAGAGCCGAAGCTAAAATCGAGGTTATGGGGGAAAAGAGTTACAACCCTCCATCATAGCCTAGATAGGAATTATTCTTAGTTTCAAAACTTAAGAACTCACTGAACACATTTAGAAAATACTCAACAGTACCTATCACTACATAACAATCATCTTGACTCATAGCCAACATCAGGAAACGACAGTACCCACAAATGGAATCAATCATTTCAAAATGAGCCTTGTAATATCAAACATATTTTAACCTGCTCCTCACAGAGTTCGCTGGAAATAAACCAGTTGGCCTGGTTGCCCAGGAATATCCCTGGATATTGTTTTAAATTGAATTTTAATTGACAGTAGAGTTGTTGTCCATGGGCACTGGCACACACACATCTATTCCTACAGCTACAAAAAAGCAAATCAAAATAAAGCAGCAAATCTATTAACTCTAGTCATTATCCAGTTCCCTGGATTCGCCCAACCATAACTTTACATAGGGTAGTAGCTACTGTCATTTCTTATAAAGAAGGACGCACTACTTTTCTTGTAACTGTGTGAGACTTGCTAGCAGCACATATATTTCACGTCATACTAAAGAAAAGAAAATAGAAATGGCAGTAAGAATCCCAGAGCTGATTAAAATTACTAGGTTTGCAAAAATGGATTGATATTTTGACCTCTAAAGCACTTTTAAAATTTTAATATCTTGCCAGAAATTTGTTGTCAAACCAAGTGAAATTTTGTTGTTGTTGTTGCTGCTCTGGGGATTGAACTCAGGGGTATTCTACTTCTGAAATACACCCCCAGACCCCCTTTTTAAGTTATGATTTTGTTTTGAAACAGGGTTTCACTACATTACTGAGAGTCTCCCTAAGTTGTTGAGGTTGGTCTCAAACCCATGATCCTCCTCTCTCAGCCTGCCAAGTACTGGGATTAAAGGTGTGCACTACTATACACAGCAAATCAAGTGAACTTTAATAGTTCATTTTAAAAATTAGTGTTGGAATGAAACATGAAAGTTGGATAGCATAGGCCACTGAAGCATCCAAAAAACATACGGAAGAGGACATCTGTGGGGTCAAAATCAATTAAAAAATTCCTCATCCTAATTCTACAGAGAATCTTAGTGAAACTCCCAGATGTGGAATCTTTCCTGGGAGGCAGGTGTACTAATCACATAAACAATATAAAATGAATGCATATTCCTTAAGAGAAGCAAATTGCTTCTTTTCAGTCCGTAAATCTTTACATTTAAAAAGAAACACAAATATAATATTTACAAGAGATAAATAAGTCTGAGTGATTCTCTACCCACTTTTTTACCAAAAAAAATCTAGTTTAATTATTTCATTAATATTCAAACTTCTTGTCTAACATTTACCATAGAAACTTACTATTTCATTTAAATACTATACGTAAACGTAGTGCCTTTCCTTTAAAATTAGTAGTCATAAATCCTTCTTGATATGATGCTCCAATCTCATAAAGTTACAGACTATGTGACTCATGATGCCACTGCCACTTCCTGGAAGGCCAGCGTCACCTTACAACCTCACCTTCTGCAGCTCACCTCTTTGATGAAGGTGTGTGAAACAATGGAGAGAAATACAACTTTTGCTAGTAAAGTTTTGGTCTGAGGGAACCAATATTCCCTCAAGCTGGCTTTGAAGAAAAAGGGAGCGATTCTCATGCACGGTCACAAAGATAACTCATGGAATCTGAGGCCGGAGATTCCACTCAGCCTCCAGAGGGACTTGAAGAAGGAGCAAGAGCCTCTTTTCCCTTTCCCCACGCCCTCCTGCCTGATTCTTCTCCATTCACTTCATCCTCTGCTTCTGCAAGACATGGTACCCTAGCCATCCTTGACTGTCCCAATTCTAGACCAAGTATCTACCCCATTCCCAAATGTCTTGGGTCTGGGACATGGTGGATGGGGGGTACAGAGTCCCTTGTTATAATCAAGGCTGCCAGAAAAGCAAACAGTTCTTCCAGGAAAAAGTCCTAGTTCTTCTAGATCTTCCAGGGAGGGGACAGGACAGTTCTTAGACAAGGTGGAAATATGCTGCACAGTCATCCCGAAAGATGTCTGATAGCTATCTCTAAGTGTGTCCATACATATGGTGAGCCTCCCATCAGGGAGACATTGTTCAGATAACCTCAGTCAGACTTCCTCCTTAGACTCACGTGAAAATTATTTCATCGCATAATATGCTTCCGATTCTATCTTGGAGAGTCTTGTGAGGCACAATTTTCCTTTCTCTCTTCTTAAGAATCTGACCATTTCCATAGAGTCACAATGAAGAAGAATATGTGTGGCATTTAGGTGCCTCCACCTCACCCCAAGAAAGAAGTTAGGAACAAAGTGTTCTTGTGATAAACCAGGTAGAACTTTATATCTTATTACTAAAGAGCTTCCATTTTCCACTATCCACCAGGGTTTGCAACTTCAGTAGCTTTGGGGAAACCACTCTTGCTGGCCAATAGCTGACATGGAATTCCACGTTGGAAAGATTCATCCCTCCCTCAAAGACATAAAGGGAAATCCCTGAACAATTATGAAGAAAGACTAATGTTATAGCTTATCATAGGAGTATTATCTCTTCTACCTTTCTATTATGTCCTACACACTGTGTTTTGTCTGTTGAATGCACAATAGTACTTCATCCATATAACAACATTGCAATTCTGTGGGTTGAAAAACTCTCTTTAGCCTCCGAAAAATTAAATCCTTTGCCCAAACCACAAAAGTAGAATCTAAACCTAATTATGCCTGACCCCAAAGCCTACATTTGTTTCTTTTACTAGTACTAATAGCTGGTGTTTGCGGAGCTCTTACAGTGCGCCAATGCTCCATTCCCTGTGATTCACATACACTAACTTAGTGATTGGCACAGGAACTAGCAGATGCGAAAGGAGAAGTGCAAAGAAATTGGATCTTTTCCCAAGTTCACACAGCCTATAACCACGGAAGTGGAGATTAGAACCTAAGCAACCCAGCTGCACATCACATCACGTTGCCTCCCTGGGGATTTTAATTCCGTAGATATCACATGTCCCTACTTGGTGATTATTCCCATCATAAAGTTAACATGCCTCAAATGTATCTGCAAGAGCAACAAGTCTACCACAAATTCTTTTTTTTTTTTTTTTTTTTTTTTTGCGGTACTGGGGATTGAACTCAGGGGCATTCTACCGAGCTACACCCCCAGCCCTATTTTTTATTCTTTATTTTGAAACCGAGTCTCACTAAGTTACGGAGTGCCTCACTAAGTAGCTGAGGCTGTCTGAGAACCTGGATCCTCCCGTCTCAGCCTCCCGAATGTTGGGATTACAAGCATGCACCACCTCGCCCAGCTCTAGCACAAATTCTAAGTGAAACTGAGTAAAAATTGCCAGTCATGTCTTTCGTGCATGAACAGAAGTGATCATCTTGGTTGCCCACAGTCTCAAATCCTTATTTCTTCCTAAAATGGCTCGTTTTCCTAAAAGCCTCTAAGAATTTAAGATCTCAAAATATGATAAGGATGTTGTTTGTGAGGCCAATTCCTTTCCTTTCTGCATGCCTGTGTGTGTCCGTGTGTGTGTGTGTGTGTGTGTGTGTGTGTGCATCCGTGTGTGTGCATCCGTGTGTGTATGTATGTTTGGGGAGGAAAAGGGGGGCACGATATTAAAGAACATAGGTAACTCTTTTCTAAAAATGTTCTTTTTCTTACCTCTCCTCTTTAGCATATATCCTGCTGAGAGACTTTTAATGGACTTATTCCTCCAGTATTTCTTTTTCCTCCTGATTGCCCAATTAAAAGTCTTCCACTTTCAAATCAGTGCGGTGCAACTGGCTTAGAGAAAGTACTGTCACCCATACTGCATGCACTGTATCCAAGGGACTCGCCTTACCGGAAGCATCACTTCAATTGCAGCGAGTTAGGCACAGGCCATGACCTGTAGGGGCCCCATGGCCATTTATGATATACTATAGCTTGTCGGTTTCCCTAATGAAGTTCCTCAAGAAGCCACTTTTGCATGACTTCACATTTTGTCATATCGCCTGTAAATTTGCTGATAACCTGGTTTTTGTTATTAATTTGCTCCCCCCTTTTTTTGTCATGCCTTTCTAAAGAGGGAAAACCATTTCCATTCAAACCACTGCAGCCTCTCCCTTCATGACCACCCAAAACCAAACACCCCCTCCCCACTAATAAAATAAAATTGCAGAAAAACAAGTGTGATAATTGCCTCCAGATTTGGAGCTTTATATGCAAACTCTTTATGATATTCACAAAGCTGGGAAGAAACTGCAATAGCCCTGTGCTTTTGGAAAGATGAAGCCAATTTCAGAATCCAATTTTCAAAAGGAAATGCCATGTTTGTTTCACGTCAGCCTCTGCTTCAAATCAGAACAAGGGGAGGGTTGGGGGCGGGGGGGGGGGGGCGACAAAGACGAAGCCGTTGGTCTGGCTGGTTATTTCCGAGCAAAGCGGAGGGCAGATGGAAAGCCTTTCAGTTGGCTGGAGCTCCCTGTCTCGTCTACCTCTTGTCACTTTGGAAGCAGCTGAGCAAAGTTTCACCCCCGCTGGATAAGAATTAACACACATACACACACACACACACACACACACACACACACACACTTCCAAATGTTTATATAAATAGCATTACTTTAAAAAATACAGACTGGCTATCACACAGACAGGTGGTCTGGCTGCCTTAGCAGTTTTAATACACCAGGCTCGCTGCCCAGTTTGGCAAAGGCCCTGCCTCCTCTTCCCCTCCCATCCGTCCTGGAGTGACAACACAGTACACAGCCTGCCTTGTACACGTGACCCCCCGAGCCCAACACAATCTTTCATTAAGGTGGAAGGATTTCTGGAAGAGAGCCTGTGTAGATTTAAAACCAACCTTTGGCATGTGCATGTACACACATAAAAGAGGAAATCACCTAGGCTTGTGGCATCTGCTGGCAGTCCCAATTTCATACGTGCATCACTGTTTCCTGCTACCTGAATACATACGAAATTAATTGATGAATAAAAAAATGTAGCTACACATACATAGACAGATAGACATACTATACACCGAACACAAGTTCCAAGTAAGTAGAAATTGCCACTCATGTCTTTGCATGCATGGAGAATAGAAGTGACGGTCTTAGCTGCCAGAATTCTCCAGTCCTTATTTCTCCCCCAAACAGCTTTTTTTCCCCCCTAACAGCCCCTAGGGATTCAGGACATCAAACACAGGGAGTGATATATAGAGTTGCCACAGGGAGAAGCCTGTAGATAAGTCACAGCTATCATGTATTAAATATATCAATGATTCATAGAGATTCTGGTAAAGACTTATGCAGGGAAAAAAATGCGATTGGATTTTTAAATGAGCATCTTTCCCCTATATTCAGATTTCTTACCAAAGACCATTTTTCTTATTGTTATCTGGTGAGAACATTTTTTTTAATAGTACTGGGGATTGAACCTAGGGGCACTCGACCACTGAGCAGCACTCCCAGTCCTTCCTTCCTTCCTTGCTTCCTTCCTTCCTTCCTTCCTTCCTACCTTCATGCATTTATTTATTTATTTATTTATTTATTTATTTATTTATTTATTTATTTATTTATTTATTATTTGAGACAAGGTCTTACTGAATTGACCAGGCTAGCCTCAACCCTGAAATCCTCCTGTCTCAGCCTCCCAAATACTGGGATTACAGGTATGCACCACTGTGCCCTGATGTGGAAGTGATTTGTGGCCTTCGATGGTCTTCCCCAGACACAAAAGGGAACAGGAGCACCGGCCATCGCATCTCTTTGTGCTCCCCTTCCTGGCAGGCTGTGTGCAGATTCCAGTATTTCCCCTGCTATAGACGTAGGGGATTGTGGGGAAAACAAGGCTCCATTAGCTGAGTGGTCATGGGCCACATCTTACCATCTATCCCGTGACTGTCGTCTGCAACACAACTGGGCATTGGCTGTATCCAATCTATTTCTACGCTGTATTGTCACTGGTCAAAACTGGCCTTGTTCTGTGATTTCCTCCATTTTGCCACTAAAAAGGGAAAGGGCCTGATAAGGCCCAGCTCAATTTGTTCTGGCAATTATTGCAAAGGTCCTACTGCGAGGGAAGCCCTGCCCTTTGGTGCAGAATGATATGCTGCCATCCAGGGCCCACACAAAAGGAGACCCTGCTTTTTTCACCAAGCCTGCTCAGCCATGTATAGACATACTGGCCTGGCCGAGATGCCTCCCTATTCACGCCTTAATGAGAAAGAGAGAGAGAGAGAGAGAGAGAGAGAGAGAGAGAGAGAGAGAGAGACTGACTGGTAAAGGGAGACCCAGTTGAGAATGGATAAAATCAAGACATGAAATTGGTGAAAGAGAGGAAACATTTGGACCACAGGAAAGTAACTACTGATATAGTATTTACTTTACACACACATATTATATATGGTACTGTCCAGTTAAATTATGTTTTTATTACAGTTGAAGGTTACTTTCATGATACTGAAATCTGAAATTGAAAGTTATGCTTAGAGGCTGAGTAATCCAAGCCTTCCTCTTTCTCTCTCCTCCTCCCCTCCTCCCCCTCACTAAGGCGCAGCTGCACATTAATTCAACCAAATGAAACTGTTAGGATGAAATACCACCGAGACGCATTCTAAAGTGTAATTCCTCTAAAACAAGTATGTAACTTTATTAAAAAACCAAAGTACCCGTCAAAAGGTGAAAGAAATATATTACATTATGATGAAAAAGAGGTCATTCAAGAAAAGGCTGAAATAGCACTTCTTTTTGAAATGGCATATGGGGGCCTTTCTAACACACACACACACACACACACACACACACACACGTAGCTTTTTCTTAATTCGTGTCCTTATTCTCTGCTCATGAAGAGAAGGGACATGTTTGTAAGATAAGGTCATTTTCCATTTTAGACCCTGGAACATGTCCATCCCTGGAGACAAATGCCCTCATCTTTCCCCCTTTCAACTATATCTAATGATAATTCTGTCCACCGTACACTCCCATATAGAAGGAAAAGAGTTGACAAAAAGTAATGTCAGAGTCAGGTCTCTTGACATACCAGAAATTATTCCTCTCAGTAAAAGTCACTTATTTTAAAGATTAAGTAGTAAAATGAGCAGGGGAAATTAAGTTAATTTTAAAATATGTTATTAGTTGCTTCTCCTTGGCTATACTGGAAATAGAGAGGGGAAATTACGGATTTAATAACAACATGCATTTTTTTTCCATTACAAAGAATGATTTATTCAATGGATGAATCATTAGAGAATGATCCCTCTGGCCTTATAGAACTCCACACAAAGAAGCAAAAGGGAAAAGTTTAAGGCATAAAATATACTGTAAAATTGTTGGGAAAAGTGAACTATAATCCCCAGTGAAATTACCTCTTATGGCAATTAAGAGACTGTTTGTTAGAGCATTAACGGCCTCGGGCAAACTCAACAAACCCATTCCTGGCTGCCGGTAATGACAGATTTCTTAGGGAGTATTATTTAATTAACAATAATTTGAAAGAGCAGCTCAGCTGAGAAGCTGCATTTACTTACTGGAAGCACTGAGCAATGGTAAGTGAAAAAGACGTGTAATTTGTTAGCCTTCTCATTATCTTTTGTTGCCGAAAAACATAAGTGGCTGATAGGTGTTTGCCACTAGATATTTTCAGCTGTCTGTGAGGCCAACACATCCAAACATCTTTAGCTCTCACTGTTTGAGGCTGCGAATCGTCCTTTGCAGTTTGATTCTGTTAAGAAATCCCCCAGGGCCTCAAATGTTCAGGGCCAGCATTCTTTGTCCTTCCCCCTCTAGACAAGGGCAACTGCCAGCTCCCCTTCCTTGTGTACGCTAGGCTCTTTCCCACCCCCATACATCATTTGCTGCTAATCACCTAACATAAGTGGTGCCTTTTGTTCCCGCTCTCTCCGGTTAAGTTGCATCAGCAACTCAGTGGCTGGCGGGTCTCACCTCCCCCAAGAAACACAATGGGACTACAGCACAGGGGAAGGCAAACCTTCTCCCCGCAAAGTTACTGGACTAAATTCCTGGCATCCCATGACCTCCTGTAGAGCGGATTATAATTTAAAGACCAATTTCAAACTGGCTAAGGGAGAGCCACTCTAAGTTCTCCTGATATCCGGGGGGAGCTGGCAGCAGGAGGTGAACTGCACTACTCAAGTGGCAAGCTTGGGCACAATTCAAGAATAGCACATTCTGTGGAAGGAGAAAAGTAAGTTATAAAACTTTTTTTGTCTGTTCTTTCTATGACATCTCTTCACACCATGTTCAGGATTGGTCAGTGAAATGAACAGATTATCTTGGGGAAGGAATGTGTCACTTTAGGTCCTGTGGGCGCCAAACAAAGCTATCTGAGAGAGTCATTTTGAATTATGATTGAGTATTGAGTAGCTGTTAATTGTAGTCACTAGTGCCCATTAAAATTCCTGCCAACAGAAAATCTTTATCTTGACTTGATTTGTGATAAACTTAGAAACGAACACTCAATGTGGAACATGGTTATTAAGAAAAACAAATTTCTTTCATGGATTTTGAAAAGACTAATCTGAAATCTCAACCAGTTAGGTCATGCTTATGTTTAGGAATAGATTAGGGTGGGGTGTGTATAGAGCACTACCTTCCACTGTGGATCAAGACTGACTGACTGCAGGAGAAAAAAATTTCTCTTTGATTCTTTTGAGTCCAAAGTAGCTTTTGCTCAAGTAATATCAAAGGCATCTGATTAAACACATCTCCCAGCAGGATTTTATGGTAGGGCATACTTTATTATATACAGTACAATCAGATTGATATAATGTGGCATCAGCCAGTGGATGTCTTGTTTTCAAACAACTTGTGGAAATAGATTTTTATCTCTTTCTTTAATTCTAATGTGATGCTATTAACCAATCCATTATTTAAATTGACTATTAAGATTGGAATCAGTTTGATTTATCAGAACATATTTCCCATTAATAAGGCTTCTGTTGTATAACCTTCATTCACTTGTAATACTTTGCAGAGAAACATTTGCAAAAATTTTCTTCTTAATATGAATTGCAGTGTGGGGTTTGGTTCCTGTTAAACAGCTCTTAGCCTTATAGTAGAAGAACTGAAACTTGTAGATTGTGTATGTGTTTCTTTTAATGATTTTTTTTTACTGTATAGCAAAGATGAAAGAGATTATAGGAGAAAGAAATAATTAATTAAATTTTGCATAAGAGCATTTACTATCCCAAGGAAACTCAAATCACTGACATAGAAAAGGAATGCATAGGAATTTTAACTGCTAATGCAGTTTCCAATAGTAACATTTGAACATCTTTGTGACATTGTTATTTGGTATTTAAATATCAGAAAGTGGGAAATGCCAGCATCAAAGCAAGGGGGGCTGACTGTAACTCCCAAATAACAACCATTTCCCCAGACAGCAGAGTTAACAATCCTGTCCTGCCACACGTGCTACCTGAGATCAATCAGCAGGTCATTAAACAAAAAAATTTTTAATTTTTTAAAAAGGTTTTCCTGATGTTTTGCAGCCAAAGCATAAATAGTCAGGATCAAGCATCATTATCAATTGATTGCAGCTTTTAAAAGACAGCTAATTGTGTGTGCTCTGTGCTTGGAAATTCAACATTTCTCCTAGGCAAAAATGAATGAAATGCAAGTGCTTACTATGACGAAAATATCCTTGATTTCTAGGGTGTGTGGAAGACCAAGGCCCTTGGGTTCTATCCCTCACCTTTGGCACATCCTCACTTAAGTCAGTAGGAAACATCCTCCCTGCTGTCCCCTGTTCCCATTGCCACCCCGACCTAGAAGAGGGCAAGAGGTTTCTTCATCTCCCTAAGCAACCTGTCCCAGTTTGTAAACCTCACTGTCAGGAAACCTGTCACTTCAATCACTTCTGCTCTGATTAAGGTCCTATTCCCTGTTCCTGGTTCCTGAGAGATGTCTCTCTCCAGTGAAGATAAACTTTAAGAATCCAGATGCTATTACTGAGCTGCACCTTGAGTTCTTCCTTGACCTTAAAGATTTCTTTCCTCAGTGACTTAGGTTTCATCTTGAGGTCAATGCAGACTCCTCTATGCCTGCTCCAAGTTTCAAACCTTGCTCCCTCCCAAATGCCCTCTGGTTGTAGCTCTCTCAAAGTGGTATGGTGGTGAGGATCTCACTCCTACCTGCTGGTTCCTTGGATGTAACACTTTTAATATTGCCATGCAAGTGCCAAGATTCTCTTTGAAACGAGAACATTATACTGCTGAATTGTTCTTCACTTTTTATTTAATTCTATTCCAAGTTTTATTAAATTCCTGTTTGATGTCAAGACCCTACTAATTCTGAGGATGCAGAGGTGACCATCACTGTCCTCAGAGAATTCACAGGCTAGTGAAGAAAGCAAATCCCATGTGTGGGCTACGCTAGCATAAGGGACAGAATGCCATGGGTCACAGAGGACAGGCTGAAGGATTAACAAATGCTTCCTGGAAGAGAGATTGCCAAGCAAAGAAGGGCCTGGACAAGACGTTCATGTGTGAACAAAAACATGAGGGTGTTAAAAGATAGGAGCTATAGTTTACTCGAGGGACTGAAAATAATGAGAGGGACAAAAAAAAATTAGGATGGGGAGCAAGAACAAGAGATGAGAGAATAGTAGGAGTCAGGTCACAGAGATCCTTAAATGTCTTGTCAAGGAGTTTAGATTTTAATCAGTTAAGAAATGAGGAGCCATTAGAAAACTTTGAGAAGAGGAGTAGTCTGATAAGATAAAGTCACTGTGGCAGGTTAGAATAGATTAGGAGGGACACCAGTTAGAAGGCTATTGGAGTGGTCTAGGTGTGAAATGTAAAACACCAGAACTATCACCTGCAGCAGGAATGGAGAAGAAAGGGATTTGAGAAAGACTTAGCAGGTAGACTGGGTAGAATGTCAGGTCTGAGGAACCAGACATGGAGGGGCTCGAGGGTTAAAGGACAGAAAGACTCTTACGCGGGATTTCTACTTGGATGGCTGGAAAGTGTCATTCCCCAGGCTACATAAGCAGAGCCAGGGGAGGCACAACAAAGAAAAATTAAATTAGGAGTCCAACTGGAAGGAAATGATATCCACTGTGGACCATGAATCTTACAGTTGTCCAATGAGTTTTTCATTTCCAGAGGCTACCAGATCATCTACCATCTGTTTATCTTCTAACACTTGTCCAATGATCCAAGTTTGTAAAGCCAAGCCACATGCTTTCCTACTATCGCTCTTACTTGTACCACTTTGGAAAAAAAAAAATCTCAATGCTTGATGATTGTAACTTTAGATATCCTTAAAACTATGAATAAACATCAAACGCTTGGTCCAGAACTGACTCCTATATAATACTCCTTGTCATGGCACTAGAGCTGAAAATGATCCATTGCTGATGATTCTCCCAGTAACTCAGTACTCAAGTGTCAGAAACATATAGACACAGTCAAAAATGTTGTACGTATGGCTTGCACAAAATTCCCTCCTGTACATACATCCGTCTCTGCAACAACATACAGGGAAATTAGATCAGACTAATAAAACTTGTTCCGTTCATTAAAATATTTTTTTAAAAAATTTATCCCATCCCCTTCTAAATGTAAGAATTTGCCTTTTCATCTTTGACAGAGATCAGCGTTTTGCTACTCTAAGACTATTAAAAACTCCTCAGTACTGAACTCAGTTGCCCTGGACGGCCCCATCAATATTCCAGGTGTGGCAGATTGTATTTTCTGAAGATGGCCACAACAATATCTAGTTTCTGACAGGCTCTTTTGGAGCCTTGCTGCACCCTATTAAGAGGCAGATTCAGCGGGACATGGTGGCCCACACTTGTGATCCCAGTTCTTGGGAGGCTGAGACAGGAGGGTCACAGGTTCTCAGCCAGCCTCAGCAACTCAGTGAGGTCCTCTGCAACTTAGTGAGACCCTGTTTCAAAATAAAACAATAAAATTGGGCTGGGAGTGTAGCTGAGAGGTAGAATGTCCCTGGGTTCCATCCCCAATACCACAAAAATAAGATAAAATAAGAGGCAGAGTCCAATTTCCTCACCTCGAATGCATGTACACTTGCTAGTGGCTGAAAACCAGGAGGGTACAGCAGAAGCAAAGTTGAGTGAATTCTGAGACCAGACTTTGAAAGGTGACACACCTTCTGCTTTGAGAACAGGAGCGCTCTCGCTGGAGCTCTTAGTCTGACTGCCCTCCCAGAAGCCACCATGCTGCGAAGAAGCCCAAATCAGCTCATGTGGAAATCACACATCAAGCTCCTAAATGGGACCATGCAGAGAGGCAGAGATGCCCAGCTGTACCAAACCCCAGGGGTCTCAGCCTTAGTTACCATCTGATTGCAAATGCCCAAGGACACTCACACCAGAATCACCTGGTCAAAACATATCCAAATTCCCAACCCACAGAAACTAATAAAATGACTACTGTTTTAAACTTCTTCGCGGTGAGATGGTTTGTTTTATAGCAATAGCTAGCCAGAAAATGGGACTTGGTGCCCAAATGATCCAGTACAAGGATAAATGACAGAGGCATAGTGGATTGCAGTATAAAGCGATGAGTGGATCTCTCTTCTCTCATTGCTTTATACTGCAATTTCACCACTTAATTCAGGCCCTAGTCTAGTTGGTGACCTTGATGACAAAACTAGTTGGATTTCATTAAGCTTTTGATGGCTGGGAAGATTCTCAATCAGAACAGTTCTTACTGCTCATGGTGCTGGTCACTTCCACTCTGCTTAGAAGAATCTCCTTTGGGATTAGTTTGTCTTGAACTGTTTGGGAATCTTTTAAAAATACTTTTATTGGTGTGTTATAGTATCACATCATAATGCAGGTTATAGTGATAGTGTGGGCTTTATTGGGCTTTCCTCTGGCTCCTTCTTAATACAGGGTATTGAGATTGGCATTGGTATTCTTACATACATACATAACGTCAAAGGAAGTGTTTCCGTCACTGATCCTTCCTCTCTCCCACCCTGTCTCTTAGACCACCTCCCTGGCTCCACTGGAGTTTCCCTTCCATTATATGAAAGATCCTCTGATCTCCTGATTACTCCCTGTCTTCCACATATGAGAGAAAACATATGACTCTTCACTTTCTGTGACTGGCTAATCTCACTTAACATAGTGTTCTCCAGGTCCATCTATTTTCCTGCAAATGACATAACCTTGTTCTTCTTTATTGCTGAGTAAAATCCCATTGTGGGTATATTCCATAATTTTGTAATCCATTCATCTGTTGATGCACACCTAGGTTGGTTTCATAATTTGGCTATTGTGAACTGTGCTGCTATAAAAATGGATATGCATGCATTACTATAATAATCTCATTTCAGTCCCATTGGGAAGATACCTGGGAGTGGTATAGCTGGATCATATGGTAGATCCATTCCCAATTTTCTGAGGAATCTCCACACTGATCTCTGTAGAAGCTTGCTACTTTGCAATCCCACCAACAGTAGAGAGGAGTTCCTATTTCTTGGTAATCTTTTTTAAAGAATAAACTCCTTAGCTGAGTGTGGCAGCACACACCTGTAATTCCAGTACTTGGGAGGCTAAGGCAGGAGGATCTACCATTTCAAGGCCAGCTTCAGCAACTTAACAACACCCTCAGCAACTTAGACCATGTTACCATGTTTCAAAATAAATAAAGAGGGCTAGGGGTCTAGCTCAGAGGTAGAAAGCTTCTAGGTTCAATCCCCAATACTACAAAAAAATAAATTCCTCATTAACATGGAGGAACTTCCCAAAGAATAAAAACTTAAGCCTACATTCAATGATCTTATCAGAACTGACTGGACTAGACTTGGGGAGGGAGGGGAGATTCTCTACTGTGTTGACAGTCTACATTAAGGCCACCGAATGCAGTTGCTTGAAAGGGGGTTCCAGTTACTGAGCTAAAGAATGTTACTAAAGAACTTGCAGGGAACAACAAGAACCCATAAAAAGGAAGAGATTTAACCAATCCTTGCCCCCTTATTTTATTACTCTGATGTAATTCGAGGAAGGTCGCTGCTGCAGCCTATAGATCAAGTAGCAACGCACCATGTGCATAGCTGGATGTGGCCTGTTGTAGGATCCAAGACACAGTGCTATCAAGGAGAAGAGAATATTGAACTCCTGGCTTATAAACAGTGCCTTCTACAATGCCTTCTACCTTCCGTAACTGCGATTGGTATCTGCAGATGATAGTCACAATTGATCTAGGGACAGCTAAATCCAACGTAAGGGCTATTCTAGTTCATTATGGAATATTTCTACGGGATAATTTCCTACTTTCTCATAAGCCTGTGAAATGGCTAAGTTCTGTTCTTCCCATTGAATAGCATGTGGCAACAATTAGTTAAGAAAAATATAATAAATTATGTTCTGGAGAACAGTTTTAAAACTAATTTCAAATCTTCTATCAAAGACTCGCATGGTATACCTATGCAGGAGTATACCATAATTTTTTAAAATCATATATTGTTGCAAATCTGGACTCTTCTAGTCTCTTGCTATAATACAAAGGCTATAATAAATATAAATTTAAATAAAATATACACATAAGTAATTCATCAAGATCAATTACACAGTCATTTTAAAAACATGACATATGATATAAATTGCCTTCTAGAAAGGTTTTATAAACCTACATTCCCTCTGAAGCATATGAGCAACATATGCTTAGTAACATCGGTTAGCTTAGCTTTTTTTAGTGTTTTCCAATTTAATAAGATGAAGTTATATTTATTACTTGTATTTCCCAATGAATTGCGAAAGTAAAATCTTTTTCATAGATAGCATTAATTGGTCATTTTATTTACTTTTTGTGGATTTTTTCTGATAGTGATTTGATCATTTTATATCGGAATGATCATAATATTGAGCATAAAGGTTTCTTAATATATTAATAATATTAAACCCAGCTTATGTGGTGTTTCATACCTGTAATCCCAGGTCTTAGTAGTCTGAGACAGGAGGATTGCAGGTTAAGAACAGCCTCAGCAACTTAGTGAGGCCCTCAGCAGCTTAGTGAGTTAGTGAGACCCTATTTAAAAAAAAAAAAAAGGCCTGAGATATAATGCCCCTAGGTCCAATCCTCAGTACCACATAATATACAAAAAATAAGAATAAAACCTTGTTTTCTTGTGCCTGTTATCTAATTTTTATACGTAAAAATGTAGTTATTTCTAATAATTACTTAATTCAATGAACATTTTTCTTTACTTCCTTTGATGATAATTTCAGAAAGGTTCCCTAACCCAATATTATAAAAATAATATCTATCTACATTTTCTCTTAGTTGTTTTGACTGTGTTTTTCCATGTGGTCTCCTAATTTGCATGGTTTAATTTTCCCATTTACTATTCAATCCATGAGGAGTGGATGGCAGATGATGAAGAACAGAGTTACAGTCTCATTTTACCAGTTAACCAACTTACTTGATGGAGTTTTTCTATGAAACATGTAATACAAATTAAGGTAGAGCCTAATAGAGGAGAAATAGTAATAAAGGATGGGGGGAAAATATGAAAACAGAAGAACCTAGCAATTTCATAGTAGATCTTGAAAAAGCTTGAGAACTTCTATATCCTTGAAGACCTCTGTACTAAATTATCTCCACTTCCTTGATCCTTTTAAACCACTATTATAAGACATACATAAACATAATAGTTGCAAGTTTTGGAGGAAGACAAAGCACTAACATGTAAGTGCGTACATTGATATAAGATCCATTTTGATCTCAGAAACACTTAAAACTTTAAAAAAATGTATTAAAACCTATTCACACTAGATCTGTTTGGAGGCTTTCTTGTCTATTCAATTCTTCACTGTTAACATGCTCCTTTAAATTTGTAAATTTTATATTATTGAAGTAAAATATTTTCGTATGTTAAAAACAAACAACAAAAGAACCCTAAAGGGCATTGAAAGACATAATAAAAGGAAAAGCAATCACCTGCCTCAAAATCCAATCCCAATGCCCAAAAGCAAACTTGAAGTTTTTTCTTCAAGTGTTTGCCAACATATTTATAGGTAATATGTTTATACAGGTGGTTACTAAAATACCCATTCTTTATATTAGCAGTTGACTTTCCAGTTGGGTAGTTGAGAATTTAGTTTAATTAATTAATTAATTCATTCATTCATTCATTCATTCACTCAGAAATGTTGGGGATTGAACAAAGGGCATCATACAAGCTAGATAAGTGCTCCACTAAGTCACATTCCCAGTCTGATTTCCTTCTCTGTAAACACGGTCCCATCTCTTTTCCTCTCCCTCACCCTCAACATAGTTGTATTTCAATATTCATTAAAAGAATAATAATTTTTACCTTCTTATGCCTTGCTTTCTCTTGAGCAAAGCAATTATTAAGGCTTTAATTCCTTTCTTATAGAACTTTTTTCTGGGTCAACAATTGCCTAGTGTTTTCTGGTTTTCTCTACGTATAGGCCACTATTTTTTTTCCCCATATACTCAAAAGATCTCTCATGATTTTCCCAGAAACTGAAGGTGATTTTCAAATCATTCAAACATTTCTCAGCGTGTGTTTTTGTTGTTGTTGTTTAGGGGTTGTCCTCCCCTTAGCCTGGATACTATAGACTAAGCCCAATAATACAACTGTGATCTTAGGGTCTCTCCATGCCAGTTCCTACGTTGTATCCCCTTTCTCATAAATCCCATATCTTTTTCTTATTTTATTTTCAATTTTGATGAAACACATTGAATTTCTCAATAGTAATACTGGGCTCTAGGAGACAGTAGAGCAATTGTCATCAGAGACTCCCATTCATAGCCAAACTCTCATTGAAATAGGGGGGTAAAATTAAAAAGTTAAGAAGAGAGATGAATATAGTCATATGGTAAGGACTGGACTAATGGGGAGATTCAAGAAAACATTCAAGAAAGAGGAGATTCTTAAAGAACAGAGAGAAGGTGAATTTGAGTAGAATTATAGAAAAAAAAAGATTTCCTATCACATCCTCCCCACCAAATTAAGGAGGTAAAAAATCTAATCACCAGAGACAACTTGGTATCACATAATTTTAGGCCACTGTAATTTTTCAAATCCCAAGTCTCCCATGAGATTTCCAAGCATTTCTGCACAGGATTATTTAACTTTACATTAGAAGTGATGCCACAGTTCTAGACCACTTCTGATATTTAAGGGTTTATTACACTTTCTGTTGAAGAATGAAAACATCATTTATTTTAAAAAAAACTCCTAGTTGTCTTGACTTTTATTAATATTGTACTGTCTTGGGTTAGTACTTAATCCATATTTGAATATTGGATCAATCGAACAGCTAATGCTTTTGCATTAGTGAAGGCTCCAAACAGGTCAGAAATTTAACAAGACCCTCAGCAATGTAGTAAGACCCTGTTTCAAAGTAAAAATAAAAAGGGCTGGGGATATATCTCAGAGATTGATGCCATTGGGTTCAATCCTCAGTGCCACCAGAAAAAAAATCAATTTATATATCGAATAGTATATATTCAAATTAAAATTCTGAAGGCAGAAAGAACAATATCAAACTGTTACTTTTTTACATTTTACAATATATAAGCACTCAGTTAATATTTACTAAGCACCCAGTATTGCTAAATACTCCACTAAGTGTCCAGGATACATGGACAAAAAGACATTACCCATATCTTTAAAAGCTTAGAATATGCGGCGAAGACAGACCAGTAAATAATTACAGTATAGAACAGTGGAGTGCCATAGCAGGAAATGCACAAAGTGCTTTGAGAGGATAAAGGAAAAAGGAAACACATAGGAAGTAGAAAAATTAATAAAAAAACGATCTATAGTATTAGGTCATGACAACACTTTAAAAAAGATTATTGTCCTCATATTTAATGCTCAAAAAAAGTTAAGAAATCTGCCCTGTGTCACCCATTGAGTGGAAGAGCTGAAACTAGTCTTAACCAAGGTGTCCTAATTCCAAATTACGCAGCATGCTCCAAAAGAGAGATATTTTTTTTTTCTCCCTGAAATCATGTATTAGAAGACAGGTTTTTCCTCTTCTTTCAGCAAGATAAATGAGATCTCACACTGGTGAGATTTTTGTTTTGTTTTATTAAGGAAGAGGCAAGTTTTCCTTCTCCTTGAACAGAGCACCCAGTTATGTTCTTTGTGTAATTTCTTACACGTTAGAAGAATGGAAGATAAAATACCCATTGTTCTAGTGTGAGAGTGGAGATCTGTAAAAGGAACAATATCTGAGAACTGAGAAGTCATCAAGTCCCTGGCTAAGTTGGAGCTGAAGATAAGCTTCCCGGAGTCAGCCACAGGGCCACCACTCAGCGCAGGTCCAGTCCAAGGTCAGTGAGACTGGGGTCTCAAAGCAGCAGCTTGGGGAAGAGGTGGGACATTCCCTGAAAAAGGAGCTCACATTACTTATGCCCAAAGCCACTTTGAAATTGTGGACTCAAACGAGAAGGAAAGTACTTGCCTCTTTAAATCATCAAGCATAGAATGATGAATTTTTTTATCCCCAAGTCTAAACCCAAATTGGCCACCTTTCTTCTAGCTAGTGCCTCCTTCCAACTTCCAGCTGTAAACCCAGCACAGAAGTTTGTGTTGTCTTTGTTTCTTTCTTTCTCACACCTACCTCCCTTCGTGGCTGGTCAGTTAGTGTTTCAGACAGCTCATCAACCGTTCCCTTCTTGGGACTTTTGGTGGAAGTTCTTCTAACTAATTTTTCTTGGACTGTCAGTGGATTATCTCACTTCATTTCCAGCAACCCTACTAAACAGAGATTTAGTCACTGGGACTTTGCAATGCTCAGAAACCTTATTATGAACAGCTAAATATGTTCCAAGCACTTTGATCCAATATCCAAAGCCCCTAGATACATTTCTCAATACTCTCCTAAATGGACCCTATTCTCTAAGCAAATTAATTTATTCTTCTCCCAGACAGGCCCTCAACATCCGGCACTTGCACCTTTGCATCTGCATTTTCTTTCCCTGGGAATGCCCTCCTCTCTGTCCTTCAAAGCTGGGCTCACGTTTCACCTTAAGTCCTTTCTTGCCTCATGGAAACCATGCCTCCGTCATCTGACCTGGCCTAACATTCTGTGTTAGAGGTCTTGTCGTCCGTATCAAAAAAGAGATTTGCATCACAGCCAGCTATGTCCTAATCACATGCCACAGAGCCTCTCCTGAGGAAGATGCCCAGTTCTTCCTCTTACTAGCTAGGGAGCGCTTGCTGGTACCCATGGTGTGAATCGTCACCAATCCCAAGGAAGCGGGAAAAGACCCAGAAATCCTCTCTCCTGAGAGCCAGTAGGAACATACTACTATGTTTATCTCTTTGTAAGATGGGGAAGTAAAACCACTTTGTGGAATTCTTATGAAGATTAAGTGACAAAATGAATGTCAATTATTTAATACAGCCTGGCATAGAATGAGCATTCTGTCCCATCACTTCTGCTGTTATTGCTTATGCTACTGTCTGAGGCTATTGTTGAACATTATCATCATTGCTCATAATACTATTATACCTACTCCATTCCTACTACTATTTCTACCACTAGTGTAGGTAATACACTAGTGTAGTAGTAGGTAATACTTCTCCCTAAACTGTAAACTCCTTGAGAGAGAGAAAAAAACTAACATTTATTGAGCACTTACTATTTTTCAGGCAAAAGAATGACCCTTCATCAAAACTGTGCTAGGAGTTTTATGTATATTTTCTCATTTAATTCTCACAATCACCCTTGAGATAGAGTCTATAATCATATCCAGTTTGTAGATGATAAACCAAGACTGAAGGAGTTCAAGTCATTTGCTAAAGATTGCACAGAAAGTAACTGTTAGAGCTCAAACACACACATTCAATTCTATCTGGCTTTTTAACCCGTTCTTGGATTAAGAGTATTTGTTACAACCAAAATCTTAATTTTAGATAGCAAATTTATTTGTGCTCCTAATTTTACTTCCTATGGGTTAATCTTTATGGTCCAAATAAAAGCACAGGCTTGTCTTACCTTCCTAAAACTCTGTACAAAGCCAAAGTAATAAAAGAAATCAGTGAGTAGCAATTGCTTGCAACTTCTTATCGAAGAATTACATTTCAAATGCATTCTTTTTAATGAACAAGCACAAATTTAATACAATTATAAATGTCTCATAAGATGAGAAATTAGTGAGCATGTGGGACAATTCTCAAAAATCAAAATTGATCATTCTTGTCTGACTGTAGTCAAGGAAATTGCCCATGGACGGGGCTGTACTTTCATTAGCTTGATTAAAAGTGAAAACTGGAAGAAGGGTAAAGTAGGTCAAAAACTTCCTGACTCCTTGAGGATTCAATCATTTACTAGATACTAAGTATGTGTGAAAGGATCAGTGAGAATCTATTTGCCTGTCTTGCTATGGAAGGAAAGACAGGGTACCTTCAAATGGAAAAAAATATATATATGATTATAGTGAGAATGGAGAGCAGAGAGGAATTGGGCATGAACTCTAGTGAAAGGAGTTCCAAAGTCCAAAGTCAGAATGTCTCTATTCATGACCCCAGCAAGGAAATTCATAGCTAGAAGGTCAACATGTACACAGGAGACCCACAGCAAGCCCTATGATAGAGCCGATCAGGATTTTCAAAGCCAGATCTAGCATATGTAACTTAAGCTTGCTAATCCTTTTTGTTTTTGTTCTATTCTGCTCACCCATATGTGTACACACACACACACACACACACACACACACACAAACACACACCTAACTTTATATAAAATGAGCTATTGCTCCTAAACTTCAAGTAAGCCACCCCATGCCTACTCTCCACCACATCAACCCTTCCATTCCATTTATGAACTTCACAATTCCATTTAAAAGGCAGCGCTCTTGTGCATAAATGGGTCTGGTTGTGGGGCAAAAATGGGAGAGCAAGAAGGAATGGCAGATGAGAAAGGAAAGGGAAGGAGAACTAACAATAGTTTGAGCAATGCTGTAAGAGCTGAATCATTAGACTCAGGATTTCCACAGCTTTTGAGGGATTTGGAGAAGAAAGGATTCATAGAAAATTAAATATCCTAAATTAGAATAAACAAGAATGATGACCACCTGTTCTACAAAATCTCTGGAAAAATTAAATATTCTTTGTATGTTTATTTTTAAGTAATATAATTCTACAGGATCAATCTGCTAACAGTTTCTTTGAGGGGTGGAGGAAGGAAATACAAGCACGTTAAATATGTCTACCCTGATTTTAAGGTACATCTCATTTCAGAAGTGTTAATTTGGAGAAAGGTGATGGAAGCACAAACACAACTCAAAATCCAAAGAATCTAGTACCTGAGCAGCCCTTCTGGCTCAGCTGAGAGCTGGCTCCTCTGCAGATGGGCGGCTTTGGGAAGGCTAGTGAGCTGATGGGCACGATGAGAGAGGGAGCTTCTGCTTGTCTCATCAATGCCCTGGAGGAAATGGTGAGAGATGGAAACTTTGAAGTAAATGAAAACAACATCCAGTTAGAGAACTGTCTCACCTTTCAGCATACAAAACCGTACTACACACCCTTCCCAAAACAAATGCCCAATGGTGGGTTTTGCTCAGTAGCGCAGACAAATGCTAACAGAACCAGGAAGGTTGAGTGTATGCTTATAGAGGCACTGAACACATTTTCTTTATGAAATTCCACAATGAAGATATGGCTGTTCATGAGCTACACATAATCTAATGTCTGATCATCCTACGCACTTTTCACTACGATCTATACTGTGGCCACCTATGTCTATAATCCATTTTGACTCCTAAGTAAGACGAATTTGTTCATATCTCTCAAGAGAGATCCTTGATTGAGAGTGGAGTAACGTTGTGACATTGAGTCGGTTTTTGATTTAATGTTGATGCACCTTATGGTACAATGTCATGTTTCATTGTAATGTCTAAGATCTCCAGAAAGCCCCTGTTTTTTTTTTTCTTTTTTCTTTTAAGTGCATTTCTGAGGCTCTTTCTATAAGTAAAAGTGATAGCTTAAGAAGTTTAGCTGCCTAAAACCATGACACCACCGTCTACATTTATTTCAATAAAGATATTCCACCACATCAAAATGTTAAAACACTATGCCTTCACATGAGGAGTCACTAACAGAGTCTCCTGACTGCTTCTGCAGAGATGCCACTTGAGCTTTTTGGAGTAGTACTTCCACCAACCAGGAAAAGCTCAGGAAAACTGAAATAATGAAGAAAGAAATCAGAGGAAGGCCATAAAAATCCAGTTCATTTCACGGAGAAAGCAGTAACCGTTCCTCCCCCCTACATTTTAAATATCACAACGAATTTAAGTAACAAAATAAACAATTCGCTGAGAGCATCCTTTATGTGTAACTTTAATTTCTTCCTACTGTGTTCATTATCAAGCTGTTTGCTTTCTTTAGGAAGGATCTGGTGGGGAAAGAAACTTCCAAAAGACTCATTTAACAAAGAAGTCAATTTCTACTAATGTATTCTTCATGTGGCATAGGTAGTATTCCAAAACAGATCTATATATATACAAATATTCTTACATCAATATCTCCCTTCCTAAGAGCAACAATTAATCCCCCAAACACATCATCTATTCATACCCATAGGAAAAAAACATGAATATGAAAACCATATCATTTATAATCATTGCAAACTGGTTAATATTTCTGATAGAACTGATTTCTCCTTCCTTTGTATAAAAACAGCTCTAATTGTGGTAAGAATAATGTAACTATTGTGTAACCAGGCTTTTACTTTCTACAAAGTTAGGCAGGGAGTATTTTTCATGCATTCCGCCCTGAGGAAGCAGAAATAATGTGCTTTCCATCAGCTGTCACTACCAAGTTCTTTAACATAGAGTTTATACGCACAGCAATCTTTGTTGCTGAATCTGAGAGGGCCCAAGGACCACTGGCTTTCACAGGATCACCAAGGGCTCTGCAGGTCCGAAAGACCCCAAAGCCACTTTGGTACACGCTCAATGAAAGGGAAGAAAATAAGAAAGTTGCACTAGTTTGTAGAAGGCCTACATGAGCAAGAGAGAGAGATGAAAGCTGAGGCAATTGAACTACCTACAAAATATTCATCACAAAGCTTCCAATGAATGCTTTTTTCTTAAGCTCTTCAGATCACGCCTATAGGTAAAGACAGGCGGTTTTAATTGGCAGGAATGTATGCCTGGTTTGCAAGAAATGGGAGAATGTAAGGGGCAGCTACTTTAAATACTCCATATTCCCTCAAATTTCATTCTGTTCATGAAATTTAGCCAGCAGAAGCAGAATAGGGGACATTTGTACACCCCCACACATGTGCACACGCACACTTAGATCCAAAGCAAGCTGCTGAAACAAACCAGAAAAAATAATTGATATGTTTGCTTAGGCAAAACATAATTACATAACTCATACAATAAAGGAAATACATGAAACACACACACACATTCCACTTTTGATAAATGCAACTAGGGAAGATTTTTCTCTACTATTAAAGAGTTTTCTTTTCTTTTTTTTTTTTTTTCAGTACTAGGGATTGAACCCAGGGGCATTCTACCTCCGAGCTACACCTCCAGCCCTATTTTTTATTCTTTATTTTGATACAGGGTCTCACTAAGTTGCGGAGGGCCTCACTAAATAGCTGAGGCTGGCCACAAATCCAGATCCTCCGGTCTTAGCCTCCCAAGTACTGGGATTACAAGTGTGTGTCACCACGCCCAGCTTATTAAAGAGTTTTCTAGCCCTTAGTAGTTAACTCCTTGTTAAATTTCCTCAAATGGAAAAACAATGTGTGGCTATTATAGAATTAGGCTGAGCCAGAATCTGCTACCAAACATTACTTACCACAGAAGTAGAGATCTGTGGAATGACTGATAGACATTTAAAACCCTTTCAGAATTCTGGTCTCAAAGATGCCCATAAAATATATTATATATTTGGCTCTGCTACTTTTGAACAACCCAGATAATTTATGTGATGGTTCAAATGTCAGCTGGCACCTCTGTCCTGAACCAAGTACTTGCACCTGCATTATTTTCCCATTGGATCCTATTGATAGTCCTGTGCAGTAGGTGGGAGAAGAATTAATGTCCCTGCTTAACAGGTAAGGAAACTAAATATAGG
The DNA here is from genome assembly GCA_004027655.1 of Graphiurus murinus. Classification (NCBI taxonomy): domain Eukaryota; kingdom Metazoa; phylum Chordata; class Mammalia; order Rodentia; family Gliridae; genus Graphiurus; species Graphiurus murinus. The sequence goes on from PVLC010002573.1 coordinate 25,335, forward strand.
GAGTCACTAACAGAGTCAAATAAACATAACTCTAATCAAAACCTTAATAACAGAAGGGGAAAAGCTAGAGGTAAAGAACAAAGAACCAGGAACCAACCTGGCTAAATCTTAGTCTATTGTGCTTTGAGAAATGATAGGTAAATTTGTCTCAAAACAAAAAATAGCTTTTTGGTTTGTTTTGTTCTATAGTGATTCCTTTTAGTCTACCTTCTAAATCCCTAAAACGGCATAGATATTTCTCACCATTTTTTTTTTAATCAATTCAACTCCTGAGTTAAGGGTCCTTCTTCTAGAATCTCCTCTTGCCTACTCTTAGACAGTGATCAGAGAAATATGAGCTGGGTTTCTGTCCACCAGTCCAAACACAGCATCATTGTGCTTTATTAACAAACACATCTCCCTAAATGAGGTACACCTAGCTTGCTTTTTCTTAACAATCATTCTGCCTTTGGAGATAGAACTTAAAAAAGGCATGGCCTCTCCATTCTGTTACAAAAAAAAAAAAAAAAAAAAAAAAAAAAAAAAATCTATAGTTTTCCTAACTTTTCCTCTTATCGGTTCTCACTGAGATGATTTCTTATACAGAAACAAAATGACATTTTGTGTAAAATGCTTATAAGATATTCTTAAAGTGCCTTTGTACATTTAAATAGTATGAGAGGGACCAGTTCTGACGATGACAAGTAGAAGGTGGGGATTAAGCTGGGACCAGCTCATCCATTTTCAGCCCTTTTCAGAAAAGGAACATTATTTAGTTGCTCAGCTCTGAAATCCCAAGTATACACATTTGTTCTATGACATGACCGCAGTTCTTCAAATTAACAGTGAAAATATTAAGCCCACAGAAAACATTTTTGACAGCTTCCATAGAGTGGCTTGGGTGATACGCCATCTCATTAAACCCAGCCAAGTAAGGGGAGGAAAGGTTGGTGAGGTCACAGCCCAGGAGTGAAGTCACCAACTCAATCTGACTTCATGGCAACAGAAGAAGTTTGACTGATGAAACTGTGTCTGGGTAGAAGCTCACATCCCTTTGCCTAAATGAGCCTTTCAAGCAGGAAAGGAAATTGGTTGGATGGACTCTCTTAGCTTACTCACAGTGGCATGGGACTAATGGCACTTTAAAGTCTGTTGTGAAGGATATAATGATTAACTGACCATTCCCGTCCTAGAAAGGTCACATTAGCAGCCCCTATCAGTGCTTCAAAGCCAGAGCAGTAGAGTGTGAAACTTGAATTCTCCTGAGCTCAGAGAATGATTAAAGTCGGAAGTGACCCATGGCTGCTTAGAAATGAAACCTAAGATTCCTAACATTATCAGTAACTAGGGCAGGCACAAGATAATTGTGGGCAGCCAAAAAAAAAAAAAAAAAGGGTTTGATTTTAGTACTTTTTAATAAGCCAAAAAAAAAAGCAATTGAGCTAATGGAAATATTAGTTATTAGCTATAAAATTTGGAAGTGAATGCTATTTTTAAGAGTTGAGGAGGTCTGTCTAATTATAAATATTTCAAAGAGCACACTATTAATTTTCAAACCAATCAATAATACAGTGTCACCCTCCAGTTAAGTTATCATTTGAGAAGAAATCCGTTCACCAGTTTTATTCCCACAGAAACCATCTCCAGAGTTTGGGGATTGATTAGAGCAAGATATGTTATCTGCTTTGTACAAAAATATTGTTTATGACAAACCAGTTGACTCGAACTCATTGAGTAGAAAACTGAGTATTTACTGACATTTCTTGAAAAGTTTCAACCAGCCCATGGGGAAAGAATCTGACATTGCCACATTGTTTTCCTTAACTTGACAGGAAGTCAACATCAAGCAGATTGATTTGAATTGGGATCTCATTGGGAAGCAGAAATATCCAATATACTGTTGTTTTCTTAACTTGGAAGATACCTGCGTTCCAGTGGCTTATCATTCTAATACTCTACTTTCTGAAATCCTGCAATCCCATGTGGACTTCTGGTAGAATGAGCAATGCAAAGAACTGGCTTGGACTTGGCATGTCCTTGTGCTTCTGGGGATTGATGGACCTTACAACCACAGTTCTCTCCGGCACCCCAACACCGCAAGGCGACTTAGAAGCATTCCTCTCAGACAAGCCACAGTCACATCAGCGGACCAAGAGGAGCTGGGTTTGGAACCAGTTTTTCGTTCTGGAAGAATACACTGGGACTGACCCTTTGTATGTTGGCAAGGTAAGATGTGACCAGTAGAAGAAGAAATGATCAGAGTTGGGGATGGTGGTACACATCTGTAATCCCAGTACATGGGAGGCTGAGACAGGAGGATCTCAGATTCATCGCCAGCCTCAGCAATTTAACCAGGCCTCTGCAATTTAGCAAGACACTATTTCCAAAAAATAAAATATGGCTAGTGGTGTAGCTCAGAGGTAGAGTGTCCCTGTGTTAAATTCCATGAAGGAAGGAAGGAAGGAAGGAAGGAAGGAAGGAAGGAAGGAAGGAAGGAAGGAAGGAAGGAAGGAAGGAAGGAAGGAAGGAAGGAAGGGAGGGAGGAGGAGGGAGGGAAGGAAGGGAAGGGAGAGAAAGATTGATTATTGGGCTATCTGATGTTGAAGTTGGATACGATTATGAATTGAGTATAGATATTTACCTAACCTCTGTCGGAGATCTAAGAAAAATGTTAAGCAGTGGCATATTTCTTGATCCCTAGCTAAAATATAGCTTTTGCTTTGTCAGCCACCAATCGAAAAGGAAATATTTCTCTCCCTGTCCATGCCTTTGTTCAAGGTGGGAGAAACTAGGACTGGGGATTTGGAGGAAAAGCTTCAGACCCTGCAAGTGCCATTCTCATCCCAAGAGAGGCAGTCATAGCCTTCTGGGAATAATAGGATGAAGACGAGAGAAATGGAAATGGAAAAGGGAAAGTACAGTTTTATGCTTTGTAATATTTCAAAGCATGTCCACAGATATAACCTGAGGCCCAAATTTAATGGAAAAAAATAAGAATTAAACATTGTTCATTTCAGAACATCCTAGCACGTACTTTAGGATGGTTGGAGACAATCAATGAATATATTTATAAACTTTATGCTTGAATTCCCTTGATTTATCTATCATCATTTCATTTTTAATCCTGGCTTTCTCCTGTGTTTACATTATTTGGATGTTAATCAGAGACCATTTTGTGAAAGCAACCAAGTGAGAGAGAACGGGAGACAAGGAACTAATTAGAAAATAAATAATTCATTCAAATGATAACTTAAACACTTGTTTAGCACAAAGGCTAAGAGCAGAGATTTCAGATTCAAACACCTGTGGTTCAAAGCCTGCCAGATACTTCAGAAAGACTTTGGGCATATCACCAACCTCCCTTAGTCCTATTTTCCTTAACTGTCCAGTGGGGAGAAGGAGAGGATTGCTGCTTCTCAAGAGATGTCTGCAGGAGCTCTTTCTACAACTCCTACTACTTGCTTCTTAGCCCGGCTTCCTGGCTCTGCCCCCACCACCAAGGTATTCTCACCACTGCTCAGGACCTCCCTGCTGCCCAATCCAGTGGCTTCATTTCATGGAACCTCCTGGACCTTGTTTACCAACTCTCCTTCCCAACTCACTCTCCTCTGTCATAACCATCACGATCCCATTTTTTCCTCATATTTTCTCAGCCTCCTTTGCTGGCCCTCTCCTTCCATCTGACCTCCAATCATTACTAGACTGGTCCATTTCACCCTGGGCTCATTTCCCCCCACACTCGTTCCCTGGAGGATGAGCCATGTCTGTGGTTTTAAACACCATCTCTGTGCCAATAAGTGCAAACCTCCAATTCTGGCTATCTATGCTTCAGACGCTTAAGTCCTGCCACGTATGTGACATCTCCATGTTTATGATTCATGGGCCTTTCAAACTTATCACATCCAATGAGGAACTCTTGGTTTTCCTTCCAAACCTAGTGCACCCCAGTCTTCCCTACCTCAGCATTACCACCCATCATTCTGTTCCTAAAACCAAAGACCTAGTGATCACCCCTCCCTTTCCCTCGCCCCTGCATTCTCCTATGCCAAAATAAATCCAAGATCCTCCACCTCTCTCATCTTGGCTTCTGCCATTCTCTCTCACCTGGGCAAATAGCTAGACTTATAACCAGTCTCCTCCTGTGCACCTGTGCTTCCTTCCTTCCAACATATTCTCTACATGGGATCATTTTAAAAATTAAATCAGATTGCATCCCTCCTCAAGCTTCTTCCATGTCTTCCCATTGAAAAAGAAGGAGGCCTTCCAAACTCCTCCCCTCAGCTTACTGACTCAGCCTGCCCCTCTGGTGTCCAACCATGCCCTGCACTGCTCTCTTCTTCCTCCAGTTCCAGGGACTTGAGCTTCTGGCAGTTCCTACAACTTGATTCCCATATCGTTCGTTCCCCAGATGAAAAGTCTCCTCTGGCCTCCCCTACAGTGGCTTCCTTCCCACTTCAGGGTTCTTTGGCCGTTCTCTCTGATGGGCCCCTCTGTTAGATTCTCTCACTATTTTTTATTTCACAGCTCTAATCACACCAATACAGCATTTACTTTTTATTTACGTGTTTATTGTCTGAAGTCCCGGATTAGATGAAGAGATCAACATGGGACATTGTTCCCATTTTGTCTCCATGGCTTAACATGGCATCTGCCACATAGAAGATGCTCAAAAGAAGATGTTTAATGAATGGGAAAGTAAACAAACACCTCCTGGTGTCGTGAGGATGAAATAAGCTACAATATGTAAAGTGCTTAGCACAGTACCTGGTCAGGATCGAGACTTTAATCACTATGACCTTGTAGCAGTAGGTAGCAACAGCAGCAGTATAGGAAGCTCATTGTGGGAATTTAGCAGCTCTGTAATGAACGCCTTACACAGCTGCAACTCCTCGGCCTCAAGATCTGGGAGTTTCTTTCACGGTTCCTCTCTTTGTCTTCCTTATCCTTCGTGTGCAATTAGTCACCGTATCTGTCAATACTTCCTTGCCAATCTCTCCGTGATGCATCTCTTGCTCTCCGGGCTCCATCATTACCATCATCCTCTGTTCTTCATGACTAGATTAACTAAGCAGGTGCTGCCTGCCTCCCTGTGGGCAAGCTCCTCCTGTCCCTCCTTCAGGAATGGGGACATTTATCTCCTCCAAGCACCCTCTCCAGCATGCCACTCCTCTGATTAAGGAAGTGTTGTAGCTCTTGAATGCTTAGCAGAGCTCCTGGCGTTTGGCTCAAGGACTTCCTCTTCCCTCATCTGACCCTCTCTCACAATTGCTCAAATCAGGAACTCACCCCAGGCACACCAGACTGCTCAGAGCCCCCTTTTTATGCACACATGCACATGCATACTCATACACACACACACGCACACGCACACACTCACCACACACCACATTTGTCCTCACCTCAGACACGTGCCGGGCTACTGTGCTGCCAAGGACATGCTGTCATCTCCTCTCTGAAGCCACATTCAGGGTCTCCGCTTAAAAGCCACTTCTGTCATGAACACATCTTTCATCTACTGAGAACACCAAAGACTTCTACCCTCCTGATATTTATAAAACATTTCTCCCAAGTGGAAATACGTGACTATCGCTAAAATAAGTGTAGGAAAAGAATATGTTTGCATTCAGCAATTGCTTCGTGTGCTTGAACAGTTTGGGGCTCGCTTTCCTCCTTCAAAGGGTAGAAGCTGAGAGGTTGCTTTCCAATCTCGTCTACACCTCCCAGAACTGTTCCCAGAACCAGCTACCCCAAAGTACAGGAAGACAAAGGTAGCTAACGTTTCCCTGGGTTACCACGGTACTGCACCAGTCATACTCATGTCATTTAATCACTTTAACAATGTTCTGAGGTAAGTACAATTCACCTAGGGAGCTAGGCTCAGAGTGGTACATACATGGTCCAAAGTTATATTGAAGGGAGCAAGTAAAGCACAGATTAAATACCCATCGCTCTTACACCAAAGCCATGAGCTTTCCTGTACATTGCCCTTCATGTAGCCAGTGACTTTAAACTCAGCCCTCAGGACAATCAGGAATCTAGCAGGCCTACCTGCTTCCTGACATTGGGAAGTACTGAGCTGTGTAGCACCCTCTGTGATTCACCATGAATGCCCACCCTTCTGGGTGTGTGTGTGTGTGTGTGTGACTAAAGACTGAACACAGGGGCATTCTATCTCTGAGACACAGTGTCTCTCTAGGTTGCTGAGTCTTGCTACACTGCTGAGGCTGTCATCAAACCTGTGATCCTCCTGCCTTAGCCTCCCAAGTTCTGGGATTACATGCATGTGCCACCACGCCCAGCCCACATTTCTTTAATTACCTCAACCCAGAACCCAAGACAACCCCATACCTCAACTATTACCTAGGACACCAGCACCATGGAAGGTTTTACCCTTTCCTGAATGCCTTACCTCCACACAAAGATAATTTACATATTCCTATACCCAAGCACTTCTCCTTTCTACTTTTTTTTTTTTTTAGAATTCATCCACCTTCCATTCTCTTTACCCTGGGGACATTCTGCACATCACCTTGAGCTCTAGAAGATATCTGTTTAGAAAGCCTGCCAGAGTATTTGCTTATTTCAGAAAGGAGTATAGCAACAATTATCAGCTGTAATTGGTGTGGCCTTACAAAATCCACACTGGGCTTTCCAGGGACAAGGCAGTGTCGAGTTAAAGCTAGATTATATTGACATATGCAAAGAGGGGGAAACAGAGAGCCGGTGCTCTGACGGCAACCTGTGAGTCCAAGTCATGCCACGGTTAACAACTACATGGATGCTGTCAAGCCATAACCGCAAGCATTGACTGCATTTCCAAAGCCTCACGAGGCACTCTGAAAGATGACCCAGTGCACAGCACTGTGTGTTGCCAACTCCACACTGCAAGCTCCTTGCCTTCCTCTGAATAGCTGGTATTCAGTGTTTGTTGGATTAAATATGGATAAATACAAAATACATTTTTCTTACACTGCCAATTTGCCGAGTGATTTAGAGAAAAGCTGTGAATGACATTTGCATTTTCACAACCAAATTGCATTGCGTGGCTGGAGAACCCCAATACTCGATGTGCATTACTGTCTCCCTAGAGGTTCTGTCCTTTGACTGTACCAGAGGGAAGCTGGCCAGGAGGCTGGAGGAGGGAGGTGCAGGTGCTCTTTACTCTGTCAGAAGCTGGTTCTAGTTTGGGGAGTTTCTTCACACCCTCAGCCCCATCACACTCACTTAGAAATACCAGCAGCACCAATGGCACCCCTTCCCAGAGGCCTGGATCCCACACATCTGGAGGACTTGGAAGTGGGGGAGTTCCTCTACGCTCCAAAGCCCGCTCCCTGCTCTGGGGTCTGGACCCAGCCTCCAGCCTCCAGGAGCTCCAGCCCTATCTCTCTGTTCCCCCTGCCAGCGGGTCCCTAATTATTTCCTGCAGTTGCCATTGTTTTGATACCCCAGTGTTCCCTTTTTGCCTTTTCAGTCCTCCATAATCAAAGCTCTTTGTTAAAATAACCAGGGTAAGCTGGGCATTGTGGCACAGGCCTGTAAGCCCAGTACCTGGGACTCTGAGACAGGAGGATCTCAGGTTCAAGACCAGCCTCAGCAACTTAGCGAGACTCGCAGCAACCTAGTGAGAACCTGATTCAAAATAAAAAATATAAAAAGGACTGGGGGTTAGCTCAAAGGTAGAATGCCTCTTGGTTTAATCCCTAGTACCAATAAATAAAATAATTGGTGTAGGTTTTGTTAAATGACAAAATCATGAATGGATACTACTCCTCAGGAATCATTCTGTGTAGGCTGATCCTGGCCCCCTTCCCAGCTGACACTCTTCCTGTTGAGAGAGGCCCCTCTAGCTTCTCTGCAGGAGTCTTCTGTCTCCTCTCTTCTTCCAAATGTGCACATACTCGGAAGTCACCAGAAAAATGCTAGTTCTTTTAAAAGGAAGGCAATGTGGTAGTTCCACAAAAAGCTTTAGCCCCAACTCTATACCATTCTTGCAGTAAAATTTTATTGAACACATACTTTTTGCCAGGGCCCACCCCAAGACGATGGTCACGGGGCCTCTACCTTCAAGGAATTCATGGTCCAGAGAGCCCTTGTATTCTCCCAGTACAGAAGGAAGCAAAGATAGCAGATCGAAGCTTCTGCCCCGACCAGGCTGGACAGCAGCCAGCCTCATCCACCTGGGAACCCAGTCCCTCCTCAGCAGAGGAATTTCCGCTTCTGTTGTTTGTCCAACACTCTCCAAAGGCAGGGCACTTACACTTGGCCTAGGATGACCACAACGTGCCTAATTCTTTAAGGTCTACAGGCCAAAACCTTTTTAAATGACAAACGGAACACTTCTGCTTTGTACTTTATGTCAGCTTCTATTTTTTGTCCCTGGTTAATCTGTCATACCCTAAATTAACCTGTTTCATTGTAAGTCCTATACCATATGCCTTAACCACACACACACACACACACACACACACACACACACACACACAATGTAAATATGCATATTTGTTTTTCTTTTTTAATTTAAGAAATGTCCAGAAATCTTTGTCCTCCTCCCAATTTCATTTCTCTGCCAGGGAACACAATTCCAAATGGAATGGATTTTCATTTCTTTGTGCCCTGGTCCAAATAAAATGTCTTTCTATTCTGCACAATAAGCGCTGGGCACTTCTCCTTTTTTAAGTGCATAAATAGAAGATTTAGGTTGTTAAAAAAATAGTGATAATACTGTATATACAATGAGGAGATGTGAGAGCTTTATATTGTATATAGAATATTTTAAGTGAAAAAAAAATCCACATCTGGTTTTTTTTTTTTTTCGTTCAATTTTATTCTCTTATTTTCCTTCTCTAGATAAGGCACAGCTGAGTTCCTCTAGGCAGCAAAATCGTTGCCTGCGTGACTTGGCCAGAGGTCAGTCTGAGATCAACTCAAAGCCAGCCACAACTTCCAAAGCCGTCGCTGTCTGAGGCTGTTGTGAATGTATTTTCAGGTGTCTTCTTGGGGTCCGTGCCCTTTAATCCTTAGAGAAGCTCGGCCTCAGTGTCAGGCGGCCTCCACCACCTTGGCCATTGGGCTCTGCAGAACAAAAGAGCCGGCAGGTTGCTTTTGCCTTCTCTGCTCCCTCCTGGAGGTTTGAGGGGAGCAGGGAAGGGCTGGGTGTATTAATACCCCTTTCTCTATGGCCACATATAGAAATAATGGCCCCATTCACAGTGTTCCTATTATGGGAAGGGCACTGTGTTTACACACATTAATCTCATGATCCCAATAAGTATTAATGTTGTTCTCCATTTATAAGAAATTAAGGACTAGAGACAGTAAATAATTTGTCAAGGACACTAAGTTTACAATAGACACAGACAGTGTCGAGGTCACATATATCTGGCTCCCTGCCCTGAGTCTAGCATTGGCTGTCTGTTTTATAAATTAATCTCATGAACTTCATCACTGAACTATGCAAAGTGCTAACAATGCGGGAAACAAGAGTTAGTAATGCTGACTAAATTATTTTTTTTTGTTTCCCCCTTTTAGAAAGAGACCATTACCTATATAATAGCACAAAACCCAGTACTCCTACCACCCATACACATTATCTATGATTGTCAATGCAAAAATTTGTTTCTATGACTGAGATAAAAATAGTACTCCTGGACTCCTTTGGATAGTAATTATAAAACAATCCAGGAGGAGTATAGTTACATGGGCAGATAAAAGCATGTCCCTAACTCAACTACCCACATATGGATATGAGTGAGTCATTTATGAACCCAAGAACAAATCCCACGAAAAGAAGAGATACACTGATGTAAAAATAATCACCAGCAATTAAGTTCTGTTCAACACTTACAACATGAGTAAACGTAGTCCTACTGAACAGGTCTATGGAATTGGAATCATAGACCTGAACAGACAGATGCAAGCGTCCCTGAAAGTCACTTAGTATTTCCCACACCGTGGCTTTAGCTTTTCAGTCCATTTGAGTTCTCATAAAATTTCTGATACTTCAAAAATGAGTTTATAGCAATTTTTAAGTTTAAGATATTTAAGCTTGTCCTTTTTTAAAAAAATCATCTTTGTTTTTATTTTTGACATACTTTTATTGGTGCATTATAATTATACACCAGGAAGCATAGAGCGATAGAACATACATGCACACAACACTTGACGTGTTTTTCATAAATATAAAGATAAGACGTTTCCTTATTAGATTTGCTTATTCACATGTCAGGAGCCAGGCATAGTGGCACACACCTTTAATCACCATACTTGGGAGACTGAGATGAGAGGATCACAGGTTCGAGGACATCCTCAGCAACTTAGACTCTCAGCAACCTTGTTAGATCCTGTTTTAAAACAAAAAAAATTTAAAAAGGGTGGGTTGGGGGTGTACCTCAGAGGTAGAATGTTACTGGGTGGTTCAATCCTTGGTACTACACACAACACACAACAAACACACACACGGGATCTATACTTTTCAAAGATGTTTCCTATATTTCTCAAGGAGAACAATTTAAAAATAATAATTAAGGATACTGACTATGAAGTAGAAAAACTTTATGCTTCAACCTATTTGTTCTTTGATACAATCGTATCAAAAAACAAATAGAGCACATTAGTTCTTTGCAGACGGACTTTTCAAACGCTTAAGTGGGAAAAGGAATCCCTGTATAAAGGGAGGTCATAAGTTTGTACCAAACTGAAAATAAATTTATTTTTAACACCTGTTTGTATCCATAATGAGGTTCTGGTGTTTTTTTCACAGCTTCATTCAGATATGGACAGGGGAGATGGATCAATCAAATACATCCTCTCGGGAGAAGGCGCAGGCATCGTGTTTACCATCGATGACACCACTGGCGACATCCACGCCATTCAGAGGCTTGATCGAGAGGAAAGAGCCCAGTACACTTTAAGGGCTCAGGCGCTGGACAGGAGGACAGGCCGGCCAATGGAGCCAGAGTCAGAGTTCATCATCAAAATCCAAGACATCAATGACAATGAGCCCAAGTTCCTAGACGGACCTTATGTCGCCACTGTGCCAGAAATGTCACCAGTGGGTAAGATGGTGATTCACTGATTTTCACAAACAGCAATCCTATAGGGATAGGAGATCTTCCTATAGATATGCAGAGAAGGAACGAATGTGCAGAAACAGCTCACAAATTACAAATCTAAGCCAAGAATGAAACTAAGTCCTTGGGCAGACAGGAAGCTACCTAGGCATCGAATCGGCCATAGTAAATAATCGTATCGGGTATTGTTTTCCAGTTCTGATTCTTTAAAAACAAAAGAATAGATGACAGATAGATAGATAGATAGATAGATAGATAGATAGATAGATAGATGCATAAACACAATGTTTAATTCATAAGAGCAAAAGAATTTGGTATTATCAAAAAGCAATGAAGACCCCAAAGACTGTGTTGTCCTTATTGGTTACTAAGAACTTAAACATAGCCAGAAGTGGTGATGTACACCTATAATTCCAGTACTTGGGAGACTGAGACAGGAAGATCAAAGGTTCAAGGTCGGCTTTAGCAATTTAACAAAGCTTTCAGCAACTTAGCAAGACCCTGTCTCCAAATAAAAATAAAATAGGGCTGGAGGTGCAGTTCTGAGGTAGAATGCCCCTGTGTTCAATTCCCAGCACTACACACACACACACACACACACACACACACACACACACACACACAAGTTTGACCTAGAGAGGGCACTCTTCCAGTGAGGAAGTAAGTGTAACATTTACTTTAAGAATGCTCTAAGATTGGCCATCCCGGATTGTGCCTGGCTCTTAGCAACTGGACTTGAACACCTTTCCGCCACTTCTTTTCCTCAGGTACCTCTGTTATCCAGGTGACAGCCACGGACGCTGATGACCCGACCTATGGCAACAGCGCCCGGGTAGTTTACAGCATTCTCCAGGGCCAGCCATATTTTTCCGTGGACTCCAAAACAGGTAGCTGATGCAAGAGTCGAGTTAGAAGTGTTTGCTTTGTTCCGTAATCCTTTGTAACTGCTACTTATGTCCGACCCCACTCTCCTTTTCAAGGACTCTCCAGGGAGTGTATTAACCAAAGAAGATTGCTATAAGCTTTAGGATTAAGAAAGCAAACTAGCACTGTCCTGTGGGTGAGAGCAGCACTATGCATAGACAGCGTGCAGGGCTGGTTGGAGAGGCCAAAGCCCTGCCTGCACAGGAATGTGTCTTCGCTAGCCTGCAAAATCTCCTATGGCTCTATTTATTCCTAGGGACTAAGGTCTGTTGTAACTCCAAGAAGACAGGAAAGGACTGACACATTCACCTGGGCTCACTCTACAACTAGAATCATGGATTCTGAAAGCAGAAAGAGCCTTTGGGTAATCACTCAGCCCACTGCCATCCACCTTGCAGATAAGGAAACTGGAAAATGAAGAATTAATAAAGGTCACTGGGTTGTAGAAATATTCCTTGACATGCGTCCTGCTGTTCTTTCCATTGAACTTCCTTGTACTATGCAGAGCACAAAGTCAGAAATAATGGAAGCTGGGCAGACAGCCCCAGATGAGGAAGGCAAGAGGGGAGGGGGTGTGGCCCCTAAAAATACAGATCCAGATTGGATGGGGAGGCCCTCTTGGGAAGATGGCAGAGCAAACTCAATGGGTAAAGAACACCAAGACAAAAAAAAATAATAATAATGACAGGCCAACAAAAATGTGGGGGGTTTTGTTAGTTCATTTGAACAACTTTAACTATAGAACATAATATGTTTCAATCTAGGAAGGGTTCCCTTTAATACATTTCAGTTGGGGAGAATGATTTTTATATCATTATCTTACACTTAGACCAACCAAGCTTTTCTCCTTTTAAAATATTTTCATGAACATTACCATATTTGAACCTCCTAATAATCTTATGAAATAGTAAAATATATAGGAAGAATTATTATTATTCCCATTTTGGGGGACAGAAACCTAAGAAAAGGAGCTTAAGTAAAGAAAATCACAGAAGTAACATCAGTGGTGAGCGCTCAAAGAGTCACCTCTTTATTTGAAAGGGATAAAAAAAGTTTTTTTTTGATGATTAGCAACCTGACAGAAAAATCTCCCCCAGAAGGTAGCCAGGCATCCAGAAAATTATATCATAAAAACAGAAGATGGAGGAGAGCAAATGAGTAGGAGGGAAAAAAAAAGATTGCAGTGAGAGATTTTCATAAAACAGTAACTTCAATACTTCTACTATTAGGGGGAGAGACAGTGAAGGGTCCTCACAGAGAGGAAAAATACAGACAGGAAGAGGGTAATGTGTCCTTTCTATCCTCAGAAGAATCTTACATTATTTTGATAACTCCCAGGGGACACAGATAGTGTTAAGGTCAAAAATACATGAAAAGATAGCTATGGCTGCACCCATGAGGCATTTAAAAAAAAAAAGAAAGAAAGAAAAGAAAAGAAAATGGCATATTTCACTTTAGAATGACATTATTACTAAATGCAATAAATACCTTACAGGAATAAACTTCGGATAGGCTGTTATCCCCAATCCCTTCCCTTTCCATGCAAAAAGATCTATTTAGCCACAGGGTCATGTCATAAACCTGCAACAAATAAGCCTTTAATCTTTGCCTGGCCTGCACGGAAGTCAACTTTTCTAAGTGGAAGGGTTAAAAAGGAGATAAAAGATCACTGCGCATCCTTGGCAGGATCAAAAAGAACACATGTCAGTGCATTTGGTTTCGACCCCTCTTCTCCAGTGACACTATCATCTCACTGTTCTGTCGCTACTTACTGTCTGGGGAAGTCCATCTTTTATGCAAGGTAAAAATAAATAAATAAACAACTCATATCTTTCATGTGTGAGCTCTCAGAATCCAGTGAAGCACAGAGGTAAGCAGAACATAACAAAACAAGAGTGAATATATAACAAAAGGAAAATCAAATCAGAATTCCAGCCCTACTCACAGGGAGTGGGGAAGGTCGGGGGGGGGGGGGGGGAAGAGGAGCAAGTTATCTACAAAATCTTGTGGTCATGCCACAAGGGCCCTAGGGACCGAAGGGAGAAGCAGCTAAAGAGAATTATCAAAGATCACAGATTTTTAGACCAATGAGGCTTTGTTTCCTTCACTCCAAGCCTGAGTTGTCTTTGGTGAGGCAGAACAGTCGGAAATCGCCCTGGACTGTATTTCCCCAAATCTGTAAGAGAACCATTGCTGCCCCCTCCCGTTCACTTTAAGTAATGTTACCAAAGGAAAATCAGCCCTTTGAGCTCTTCCTGCTAGAATAGTGTATTTGCCATTTGTTGGTTGCTTTTTGCCTCAGATTTAATAAAAACAGGTGACACACACCTCAACTTTAGGTGTTTACAGTGCATGAGAAAGAAACTCAGAATCAAATCTTTTAAAAATTGGACTCATGGTTTTGTTTTTTTTAAAAAAAAAAACGAAGTCATTTCTATCCTGCAGGTGTAATTAGAACAGCACTGATGAACATGGACAGAGAAGCCAAAGAATACTACGAAGTGATCATCCAAGCCAAGGACATGGGAGGGCAGCTCGGGGGGTTGGCTGGGACCACAACAGTCAACATCACCCTGTCAGATGTCAATGATAACCCACCCCGCTTCCCGCAGAGTGAGTACCCGACCGGCAAGAGTGGTGTATGCGCCTATCACTCTGAACGGCATGATGATGTGAGACCACGATGCACCAAAAACAGTGTATTTTTAAAAAAAGAGTGTAGATCTCAGGCTAGAAGGACCCACCCATTACAGAGGTGCAGGAGGAAGGCCAGACTGAGGGTTAAATCCAGTGATCCATGGATTCCTTTTCTACATTTATTGTGCAATTCTTACATGACCATTTTCCTGGACTCCAACTTCCCATACCGTTAAATCAGTGTTTCCAAAACTTTATATTATTCCCTCCCTATGGAACCTTTTTAAATTTTTTCCCTAATTGCCACACCCACCCAGCCTGCATAAAATTAAATACTAAGGAGTAAGATATGTTGGGTAGGACTGGACTTTCATGGGCCACAAGTCATAACCATAGCTAAGATTTCTTTTTTCACAACATACCACCACCCCCTCCAACCAAAAACCAATTTTGTCCCCAAGGGATGATACTCACCTTGAGGATACATTTGCTGAAATTAAACCAAATCTGCAGCTGTACCTATATGCCCTCTTAACTAATCAGTTCACAAATAGGCAATGGCTGCTTTCTTTCTTTCATTCTTTCTTTCATTCTTTCTCTCTTTCTTTGTGGTACTGAGGATTGAATCCAGGGGCATTCTATATCTGAGATACACCTCTATTCCTATTTTATTTTTATTTTGAAACAGGTTCTCACTAGGTTGATGAGAGTCTCACTATTTGCTAAGGCTGTCCTTGAACCTGCAATCCTCCTGTCTCAGCCTCCCATTTACTGGGATTACAAGCATGTGCCTCCACATCTGGCT
>PVLC010002573.1:40848-112237 GCA_004027655.1 Graphiurus murinus
CTTCCTTCCTTCCTTCCTTCCTTCCTTCCTTCCTTCCTTCCTTCCTTCCTTCCTTCCTTCCTTCCTTCCTTCCTTCCTTCCTTCCTTCCTTCCTTCCTTCCTTCCTTCCTTCCTTCCTTCCTTCCTTCCTTGGGATTGAACTCAAAAGCATTCTACTTCCAAGCCACACTTCCAGCCCTGTTTTATTTTTATTTTGAAACAGGGTCTCCTAGGTTGTTGAGAGTCTCACTACTTGCTAAGGTTGTCTTTGAACCTACGATCCTCCTGTCTCAGGCTCCTAAGTACTGGGATTATAGGTGTGTGTCACCACATGCTCTTTGAGTAAGAAACATATAAAGGCTAATTTGGCAGCCATGTAAGGGATGAGCTGGCAAAATCAGAAAGTAGAAGCAAAGGAGTCTCTTAGGAGGCTTTCAGAATGGTCTAGCTGTGAGCTGATAAGGACTTCAGGAAGTGGCAGGAGGAATGCCATGGAATAAATAAGAAAACATAGACTTCTGTCTCTTGATGTCTTGGGTGAGGGAACAGAGGCAGAGGATGGAGTCAAAGCTGACAACAATGTTTTAAGTCTGGGTAGACAGGCAGAAGGATTGTACTATTGATAGAAACAGGATGCATAATGGATCTCGTGGCCGGGAAGGAAGGAGAGAAATTCAAATTTGAATCTGAAGTGACAGTAGAACAATCAGGTTGAATGTCCTTAAGGAAGGTGGAAATATAGAGCTATGACAGTGGAGCCAAGCCCTGGAACACAACTATGAGTTGAAAAAGCAAATGCCTAACGGGATGCGAGAGCAGCAGCCACAATTCCAGGTGAAAGACTTAGCTGTGGAAACAGGGTTTATAGAGAAACTAAACTATAACCCAAAAAGGTATGAGCTGAAGAGTAGCATTTTCAATCAACCAGACCAAGTGACTCTTCTATTTTATCTATGTAAATATAAGAAAAGAGCTCAAATATTTACCTGCAATGGGAATATACGAGCTCCCTAAGAAGGTTCACAAAAGAAAAAGGCAGGATCCTAGATAAGCATTTCACATATGCTGCAAGTAATTAGGTTACTAAGTTAAAGTTTTATAGTACAGGGCCCTGAGCACTGGGACAGTGTGTGGAATACCATGGAGTAGCTTTTCATTGCTTTGCTGATCCTGTGGCTTCCATCTTTGTAGTTTATAAAGGATTCACATCATACATACTATATACCATAGACTCTCGAAGATTCTTGAAATATTTGATTTTTTAAATTTGACATTAGAGAGGTATTATTGATGACGCCAGAAAAGACAGAAGAATAAAGTTGTTACACAGCTCAGAAGTGTATGGATTTGGACATATTATAGGAAATATACATTGTCCCCAAACATGGCAGCTTCGCATGATAAACTAACTGGGGTTTCGGTCTTTCTCTGCCAAACCAAAATCCTCATGCCATTCTTTTTTTTTTTTTTTTTTTTGCCGTACTGGGGATTGAACTCAGGGGCATTCTATCTCTGACCTATACCCCCAGCCCTATTTTTTATTCTTTATTTTGAAACAGGGTCTCACTAAGTTGCAGAGTGCCTCACTAGGTAGCTGAGGCTGGCCACGAACCTGGATCCTCGAGTCTCAGTCTCCCAAATGCTGGGATTACAAGCAAGCGCCACCATACCTGGCTTCCTCATGCCATTCTAATGTACACATTTTGAGTAGTCCTTGTTTTAAAATCCACAAATAATGAAAATCTAATATACAGTGGAAGTATGGAATATGTTGCATGAAAGACACAATGAAAGCATATAATGTAATATAAATCTCTGTGCCTCTAAGCATTCTTCACACATTATCTCTGCTTCCTCTAAAATGGTCCTTATTTTTGAACTTTTAAAAAATTACTTTAACTCGCCATTAAATATCTCCCCATCTATTTGCTAAAACTAAGTTTGGATGATCTCACTGTTTTAGAAACCTATCTTGAATAAACTCGTCTGTCTTATTACTATTTTGAGTCCTTATTACAGGACTTCTACTTAGCTTCTTTGTCATAAATGTTACCATAATCAACTGGGGGATGTTGACAAAATGACATACATACCCTTTTACATAGAACAAGCTCAGTCCTCTTTCACTGAATCTCATAGAGTGGAGTATCCATATCTCAAGCTAGTTATTTCTCATATGAAGCATCACACGTACAGATTATATGTATATATACATAGCATAGCTTTCCTGGTGTGGAGAATATCATATGCAAATGCTGGCTTGCTTTTCCCAAAAGTTCTCCACTAGCAAAGTATAATCTATCAACAACAAATAAATGGAAAGATATCATGGAATCCACATGCCTGCCAATTTAGTACAGTAGAGGTTTCCTGACTCATATTTGTAAGAAACAAACATTATTTCTTCTCCAGTGCAAGATGGGGTGCTGTGAGCTTCCTAGGCACTGTGGCTTCCCCAAATCTTTGTGAAACTTGAGCTCTTACACCCCAGGCTTCCTGTACCTTACAATGAGTATTAGAATAGAAGAGGCATATTGAAAATATGATTGTATGATTTTTCTTTGTTATTCAGTTGGTTTATGATTGATAAAATAACAAAGAACATCAAAAAGTGAGCCCCAGAGAAGATAAGCTAGCAAAGATACAACTTAATGGAAATGAAAGCCAACTAAATTTAATTGTAAATCAGAGTACCAGTCAAAAAGGAAAGCATCACCAACTCTGAACTTTTTACATTGTGGAAACTTTTGGTATTCTCTTCTGGAACAAGAAGACGGAGAGCACCAGGAGTCTGTCCATGAAGAGGCAGTCAGAGGGTCCCAGCTGCAAGGACAGGCTGATGGACCATACATAGAGAAGGTGGAGCTTGCTCTCTACGGCCGTTCCTCCTCTGTAGATTACTGGTCTCCATCAGCTCTGAGTAAATGGTCCAAGAAACCGGAATGCAGCTCACTAGCCAGGCCATAGTGGAAGGCTGCGGCGGGAGGATTGAAAGTTCAAGGCCAGCCTGGGCAACTTAGGGAGACCCTGTCTCATTCATAAATTAATTAATCAATTAATTGTTTAATTAATAGGGCTGGTGATGTAGAGCAATAGTGAAGCACGCCTGGGCTCAATCCAAGGAAGGAAGGAAGGAAGGAAGGCAGGAAGGAAGGAAGGAGGAAGGAAAGGAAAGGAAGATATTTTTTGTGTATCTTTCCCAGAATTAACTGATATTTTTGGAAATATTCCCCTTCATTAAGGAGCACTAAGAGATTGGGAAGCAAGGTGCTTCCCACCACTCCAAAGGTAGATTCACTAGAATAGGAAATAGTTTCGCTCTTAAATTGTTCTTCTCTTAGGAGTATAGTCACACTATTTTGACTCCTTCTTATTGAACATCCAGCACAGAGACTGTGCAGTGGTCAAACACTCAATTTCATCTGCAAAACTGAAGCTTTAATTGTTGAACCCTAAAAAAGATGTTTTGCACAGCATGCCTGCTATGATGTGATAATGATGAGGTTTTTTTTTTTTTCTTTTTTGAGTGACAGAGTATCAAGAATGCCATATTCTTGCTTTTCTTCACAGAACATTATCAGATGAGTGTGTTGGAATCAGCTCCGATTAGCTCTACTGTGGGCAGAGTGTTTGCCAAGGACTTGGACGAAGGAATCAATGCAGAGATGAAATACACAATTGTGGATGGAGACGGTGCTGATGCCTTTGATATTAACACAGATCCTAATTTCCAAGTTGGTATCATAACTGTGAAGAAGGTAATCCAATGCCTTTGTCCAAATTCTTTTTGTGACTGCTTTGTATATGAAATGCTAGTAAGGATTGCTGTGGATATGTATTGATTCAAATCCTCTGATATAAGCTGTTTCTTATTATTAAAAAAAAAAAAAAGTGGGCATGGTAGTGCACAACTTAGTCCTAACTACTAGGCAGGCTGAGGCTGGAAGATCACAAATTCAAGGCCCACATGGGCAACACATTAAGACCCTGTCTCGGGAAACAAACAAACAAACAAACATCTCCTACTCCATGTACTTTACATGCAAACACTGGCTCTGCCATTATTTTCACAGAAAGCGTACCAGGTCATGATAAAAATATATTGCAAATATGTCATTTCTCCTAGTTAACCATAACCACTTAAAAAACTATTATGGCTTAATTCTCTAATGATGTTAATGACTTAATCAATATTTGAATCACACATTTTTACTGCAGTGTATTATAAATAACAAAGCAAACTATGAGATTATTTCTGAATCAATAAATAACATGCAGGGATTTTTAATTGCCTCTTGGAGATTCATAAAAGCAAATTAAACTTGAAAATTTTTATCAAAAAAAGCTGGTGAATGATGATCATTACTTATAATTCCTTTGTTTCAGGATTAAGTACCAAGTTTCCGTTGGCACAAGGACATATGGATAAACTCAACTGGAAGATAAAACAGTTTTTAAAATTTGAGGTTTTAACACCCTACAAATATCTGATGAAATACATTAATTAAAAACTCATTGAGTTAATCCTCCTATTTTGAATGTATTTTAAAAAGCCATGATAAATTGTTTATTCAACAAATAGTGATTGCATATTAAGTGCCAGCTATTATTCTAGGTATTAATCTAGAAAATTTTAATAAAAAAACATAATTCCAGATACTCAGGAGCCTGAGGCAAGATAATCACAAGTTCAAGATCAGCTTGAGCAATTTAGTGAGACCCTGTCTCAATATAAAAATTTTTAAGAAGGGCAGGGGATGTTACTCAGTTGTAGAGCACTTGCCTAGCATGTATGAGGTTCTAGGTTCAATTTTTTATAGTTTTCCTTATAGAGGTCTTTTACTTCCTTGGTTAGGTTTATTCCTAAGTATTATATTTTTCGGGGTGCTATTGTCAGGGGAATTGTTTTCTGGATTTCTTTTTCAGCGGATTTATGGTTGGCATACAGGAAAGCTTCTAATTTTTTAAGATTGATTTCTGTAACAATTGGATGAGGATAGGAAAGAGTCAACTGAGCAACAAGAAGAATGGAGTTTCCATTAAATGAGATAGGGCAGTTTGCAAGTAAAGCAGGTGGCAGGGCTGGTAAGTCCTGGGACTCCATTCTGGATGTGCTACATGTGAAGTGTCTACTAGCGGCTCAAGTAGAGATGAGTAATGACTTTGATTAAGGAGTCAGGAGTCTAGAGAACAGATATGGACTAAAAATATAAATTTCAGTATAATAAGCATACTTAAATGGTACTGGATGAGATTCCAAGGGACTGGACATAGACAGAAAGAGGACATTGGAATGAGTCCTGAGGCACCCAACATGAAGAGGTCAGGGAAGGAACAAGCACAAGCAAGAAAGAGAGGAGGAGGAGCAGGAAGGCAGGAGGGACAAGAGAGTGGTATCCTGAAGGCAGGAAGAAAGTGTCTTCAAGAGAATGGAGTGATCATCTGTGGCAATTCCTAGTAAAGGTCAAAGAACCTTGGAAATTAGCCAGAGACTTTAGAAACATGGAGGTCACTGATGACCTTGACCAAAACAGCAAGGCTATTAACTTAATATGTGGCATAAGTTAATGTGTGCTTATAATACCTTTATTCAATGTTGTTTTAGAGAACTGAATTACCACTGCATTAACAGAGAAGAAGGCATGTATTCACATGCTTTTTTTGGTGTTTAAAATACAATCTAAAACAGTGAAGGAAGAGACACATTCAGAATTCTGCCAACCAGAAATCTTTGTAACCAAAACAATGACCTAAGACAGTACCAAATGCTGAGGTTAACTTCTGGTTTGTCAAATAAATCTGAATATTTCTTAAACATTGCCATTTCTTATTTTATTCTCATTTTCTGAGAATTAACACCATGCTAGAATTTTAAAAGGGGACTAAACTAATAATACTAGTTTGCTGCATGGCATAGGATTAAGAGCATTTCCCTATGTGGCATAACTCAAGTAAATAATAATACATTGCTAACCATGACTACTACTATTGTCAATTCTCAAAGTTTTGAAAATTATTAATTGTGAATTAAAAATTATATTAAAAAATTAAGCAATCAGAAAGAGTTCTCAGGATATTCAATATATAACATATATCTTAAAATGGCAGAATTCTAAATAATCATATAACCTTAATTCATGCTAAATTATCACAATATAATTTAGAACTTATTACAAGCCATTTATTCTTAAAAATCCACTTATATCATAATTTGAGGAACCACAAAATGTCTTTTCTCCATCTCCCTTATCTGGAAAAAAATATTAAACCTTATAAGACAGAATATTCTCTCATTGTCATTACCAAAAGTATATCGACGTTTAATCAGAACATATATCAATTTTTTCAAGGGCACTTTGATTTTTTCTGAACTTATGGGCTGCCAGAAAATGGAATTAAGAAAGAGGTCAATAAGTTGGGTAGATGAACTAGTCACATATAATAAATACTTTAGAGACTATTGACTGCTCAGTCCATACCTCTGAAACAACATTCACTCTGATGTCTGATCCACACCCATCTTTCTACTTTGTCATTAATAACGTCACATAAAATTGAAACAAAAGTTTTGATTTATTTCCCTCAGGCCTATTATTTGTCTAAAAAGCAAGCACTTTCCCAAAAAGAGAAATTAAGTTGAATTGATAGAATTGGGTCTTCATAAAACCACACTGATTACTACCCATTACCTTGAGTCTATTTTAGCTTTTAAGTAATCAATCAATTGATTTTCAGTCTCTTAACTTAAATGCTTGAGATATATAATTTTCAGAATATTCTTTATCTTGTGTTGTGCCATTTTCTAGTCTTCAGCATATCTCCCATCTTCCGGTACACAATAAGCAATATTTGAAAGCCCATTCTCCTCTTAGGCAGTTCCCAAAGAACAAAAACTAAAATTCTTGACAACTTAAAGTATATGCTTTCTTGATTGATTTTGTTTTTTCATACTGGGGATTGAACCCAAGGTCAAATGCATTCCTATTTTTTTATTTATAGCTATTTAAGGAGCTCTTGTAGACACAGTTAGACATATTAGCTTCACTAACATCAACTTTTTGCTGGTGTTTCCAATGTCTGCCTACACAAAAGCTTTTCTTTCAATGCTGAATATATATATATAATCTTTCCAAAGACATTTAGAAGGCAATGGAGTCTAACACATGGAATACCAACAATGGGCAAAATTCAACTGAAGCACCACAGCACAAAAGGCTGTGACTAGATCTGGCTTGCACTGGCAACAGCAGCTATGTCCCATCATTTTCTGTTTTCCTACAGCCACCATAAGGCATCGTCAACCGGAGAAGCAACCACATTTCCAGAGTATCAAAATATGATGAAAAAAAAAAGTGCATCTTGGAATTATTGAAATATGGTAACATAAAAACCTTATGTATCATCAAACAGCCCGTGTTAATCTTTTTGCACTATTCATGATAACAAACAAAAATTTTTGCTACATTTTGAGTCTTAGACCTTACTAGGCATAGGGAGTAAAAATTGAAGTCATTACCTTTACTTTTAAAACTGGAAAAGGGACAAACATGGAAAGAAAGATTCACAATATAAAATAAGAAGAGATACAATGGAAATACAATAAAATGTTATGGGAACAGAGGATGGATTAATCTAATTCTGCTTAATTGATAAAGTTGCATTACTAGTTTGTACTACAATTTTCATGATCCCGGAACTCTGGAGGATATAATAGCTTCTCTTTTTTTTTTTTTTTCAGTACTGGGGATTGAACTCAGGGGCATTCTACCTCTGAGCTACACCCTCAGCCCTATTTTTTTATTCTTTATTTTGAAACAGGGTCTCACTAAGTTGCGGAGTGCCTCACTATGTAGCTGAGGCTGGCCGCGAACCCGGATCCTCTGGTCTCAGCCTCCCAAATGCTCGGCTCGCTTCTCATTTTTGTGTGCCCCCAACTCTAGGAAATTTTTTGAATGTGGAACTGAGGTTCTTTATTACTCTTTGACTTACTATTATGCATATAGAAATAAGCAATTATTCTGATGTTTAGAAAAATAACAACAAAAATTATTCAAGACAGAAAACTTAAACTCATGTACCAAATGTGGGTAATTTAAAGCTGAGGGTATTTGGAGCAATGTTTTCTTTGAATTTTAAAGGTGAAAGTGAGGGAAACAATAATTTTAGTTTTAAAAATTAAAAATAAATTTCAATAATAATTAAAAATTCACTCTATTCTTTTCCACAAATGATGCTAGAATAATTAGATACAATATGCAAAAAATAATTAACAATTATACCTTACCAAATAAAACTCAAAATTGGTGATACAATTAAATGATAAAACTTAAACTATAAAATTTACCAAAGGAGACATAGGAGAAAATCTTTGTGACTTTGATTAGGCAAAATTTCTTCAACATTACCCTAGAATCCCAGTGTACAAAAAAGAAGTGGTAAGACTTCACCAAAATTAAGAGTTTTTTTAAGCTGGGCATGTGGGGCACGCTTGCAATCCCAGTACTTGGGAGGCTGAGACAGGAGGATCACAGTTTCGAGGACAGCCTTAGCAACTAGTGAAACTCTCATCAACCTAGTGAGAGCCTCTTTCAAAATAAAAATAAAATAGAACTGGGAGTATATCTCAGAAGTAGAATTGGTACTGGTTCAATCTTCAGTACCTCAGAAAAATCACAGATTGGGAGGTAATATTTGCAAATCATGTCTGATAAATAATTTGAGTATATAAATAATTCTTCAAGAAGGCAAATAAAAATGTATCATTAGGAATGAGAGAAGTACTACTCACAACCACCATGAGCTACCAATTCACACACATTGGGATGGTTAAATAAAAAAAAAAAAAAGACAAAACGAAGCACTAAAGTATATAGAGAAACTAAAATTCTCATGCATTCCTAATGGAAATGCAAAATGGTACTGAAAACTGGTTAAAAGTTCCTTATAAAATAAAATTTAAAATGTGGGCACATATATCGTTATCAATTTGTACCTAACAAAGATGTTTGCTTACAATGCATGAAGAATAAAAAAAAAATAATAAAATAAAATAAAAAATACTTGCCATACAAGTATTATACATACAAGTGCAATTCCACTCTCAGTTATTTACTCAAGTAAAACTAAAACTTACATTCTCACCAAAATCTGCATGAAAATCTTCATAGCAGCTTTACTCCGAATTGTTAGAAATTGAAAGCAACCGAATATACCTCTAGTAGAGAATGCAGACATCAACTATTATACACCCATACAACAGAATACACTTGGCAACAAAAGGGAATGAACTACTCATGCATACAACATGGATGAACCTCAGAGCCTGTGCTGAGTGAAAGAAACCAGACTCAAAATATGACATACCCAACGATTCCATTTATATGATATTCGTGCAATAGGGACGCAGCCTGGTTTAGTGACTGCTGAGGGCTGGACATGCGAGAAGACACTGACCACACAGGGCACAGGGTTGGGGCTCCAGGGGTGATGGAATGGTTCTATGTACATCATCATAGTGGACACAGGACTGAATTTGGCACACCCCACAAAACTTTGCACGAAAAATGATGCATTTAACATATGCAAATTATATATTAATTTAAAAAGCAGATACAAAATGCACACCAAACTAGACAAATGACTTAAAATGAAGGACAAAACAAATTTTGCCTAGCTCAAACCTAATGTAAACACGTGTCCGCTTCAGACTACCCATAAATAAGGCAAGAGTTTTAAGAGAATATAAGAGACCAGGGGTGGGGAAAGAGAAATGTGTAGATTAAGGGGACAAGTACAAATAAATTGGTAAGACCATTCCCTTCGAATATAAAAGGAGTGGCAGAATTCTGTTTATGAGATTTTGCCTATTGACTAACAGCGAAGGAGGTAGGCTGCTGCAAGTGGGCTGCCGGGCTTAATGGAAATGGCTGAGAACCCATATGACGTGGATCACAATGTGTGACACCAAGTGCTGAACAAGTGTGTACAAAGCAAAAACAACAACAACAAAACTTTTTGTAAGAACTTGAAAATAACATATTTAACTAGAGCAACTCCTACGGATGTCTTTCAAAAACAAAGCAGTTGCTTAAATGAGCACATGCCTCTTTCTAACATGAATTATGCTGACAGTCAGCATATTTCTTTAAAAAAAAAAAAAAGCACAAGTGAATGTTTAGCTAGGAAAATTTTAAGGCGTCGGCATGTTGACGTGTGACTCTTAAGTTTTCGTAACTGCTTCACTATCCACTGTAATTACTTTACAGGACTTACTTTCTATGATTTCTTTATTATTGATATTTTGAGATAATCATTGTATACAATGCTTAAAACATTTTTGTCAGCTTTAAAAAATAAATGGATTATTCTGCAGAAATAGCATTTAAGTTTACTTTCTGCCCTGAAGTGCTACATTTATTTTGAAATAAAACATTCTGAAGGTAGGGATAAATCAAAAAGGAACAAAAATTATATTTTATGAGATGGAATTTACTAGATTAGATGGAATTTTACTAGGTCTGGGTGAGAAATTCATGTTTCTGGGCCAGCATTTCAGTTCTGAACCTATGTAACCATGTCAGTTTAGTCCAGTCTTTTGAGCTTTCTGGGTTTGTAAAGTGAGAGGTTGACTAAGAATTTTTTTTTGAGATTTTTCTTTTATTTTGTAAATGGATTTTAAAAAGATATCTCATCTATGATGAACTAATTACACAAAGAATGATCTGATATGGTGCTCCAAGAACATTTTGAGGTACTTAGAAGACCTTCTTAGAAGGAATCACTGTTGCTTTTGAACTCAGGAACAAATTCTTAAGGTAGAAAACAGAAAAGCCTGGACCCTCATTGCTCTTAATTGTCACACAACTTTTCAAATGAGCAAGCACCTCTAAAAACAAAGTGAACAGCTGTCCTTGTTGCCCTGGAACACAAGGGGTTCCCAGAAAGCAAAACTTTCTGCTTTAAAACTTGAACAGTCCCAGGCAAACAGGGCCAAGACTGAAGAAGTTCCCAGGACCCTGTCTAAAGACATACTGATTAAATCGTAAAGAAGTTCAAGCTAAGTTAAGCTGGATGTGGTGGCACACACCTGTAATCCCCAGTACTGTGGGAGACTGAGACAGGAGGATCACAGGCTTGAAGCCAGCCTCAGCAATTTGGTGAGACCCTGTTTCCAAATAAAAAATAAAAAGGGCCAGAGGTACAACTCAGAGGTAGAATACCCCTTGATTCAATCTCAGAGCTACAAAAAAGGGGGGAGGGAGAGGAAGGAAGGAAGGAAGCAAGGAAGGAAGGAAGGAAGGAAGGAAGGAAGGAAGGAAGGAAGGAAGGAAGGAAGGAAGGAAGGAAGGAAGGAAGGAAGGAAGGAAGGCTAAGCTGAATAAATGTCTTTATCAACCCACTGGCTCTTTATTTATCTCTGAAGTTCCAGCATCTTCCTTACCCAAGATTGAACCTGACAGTATAACTAAGAACAACAGAACAGAGAAAATGTCTCCGTGTTTCACCTGTACCTCTTTTCCACCCTCTTAATGAATGTGGGGATCTTCCCACCAGCCATCAGTACTGGACATCCTTTTGACCTTGGACATATATGCTAGCAGCTAATCATTGTTTTCCATCATTACTTTTCAGCCCCTGAGTTTCGAAAGCAAGAAAAGCTACACCTTAAAGGTAGAGGGAGCCAATCCTCACCTAGAGATGCGTTTTCTGAACCTGGGCCCCTTTCAGGACACGACGACAGTGCACATCAGTGTGGAGGATGTGGACGAGCCCCCTGTGTTTGAACCTGGCTTTTATTTTGTGGAGGTCCCTGAAGATGTGGCAATTGGAACAACCATACAGATCATTTCTGCCAAGGATCCAGACGTGACCAACAACTCAATCAGGTTTTTCCACACAGATTTCACCTTTTCCTTGTGTCCTGGAATGTGTCCTTCCCTTGTATGTAATTTTCCAGTGCTTTTCTCCTTTGCTTTTTTCCTTTCCTATCGCATCTCTGCAGATTCTCTTTCTTTGGGTGTTTTCTGTTTAAATAGCATGGCCTTGTCATGTTATGTAAAATTAAAGTGTCGTTATATCTACAGCTCACTTCCATTTGGTACACACACACACACACACACGTTCTCAATCATGGTTCCATTGACATTTGGGGCTGTGTAATTCTGTGGTGTTGTGGGAGGTTGTCCCGAATGATGTGTAGCTTTGAATGATGAGTTGCATTATCTCTAGCCTTTGCCATTAAGCGCCAGTAGCACCCCCTGACTTATAACAACCTAAAATATCCCCAGATATTGCCAAATGTTTTGGGGAATTGGTGCAAAATCACCCCCAGTGGGGAATCACCAATTAAGATAAAGCATAGTCCGACACACAAATGTCAAAATGTTAAAAACGACTCTTAGCAGTGGATATAATGGTGATCATTGCACGTTCTTTCAATTTGCATATGCCTTTGGTATTTAAAAAAAAATGGAGAAATAAACCATATGTGTTTACATATACTATAGAAAGCACAGACACAGAAACTACTCCCAGCTTCAATAGCACACAGACTGGATAGACAGGGTTTTATGCTACAATCCCACAGATTAGTCTCTCCAAGGTATGTTTTGAAATGAAAGATTCCACACAAGATGCTTTCTCCTCAAAGGGTAGAACTTATCTTGCAACCATGGCCATTTCCCATCAACTCTGGAACCAAAGCACCAACAGCTGGTGGACAGGTTGACACCTCAACCTTCCAGAGTCACCGCCAAGCCTCTGAAGCCAGACACGAGAGATCGGATTCCAAGGCTGTTTGAGGCCATCTGTCACATCAGTTGTTGAAAGCCACACAGGAAAATGAATCTGAGACCTTAGTGATGATAACACATTTTAAACACACCCTAGTTTATCAAATGTCTGTTCTATCGGCTGGCTACTTCCCTCACCTGATGGTGTTTTATATTTAATGAAAATGTGCTTTTGCAGCTTAACAAGAATAGTTCTCTCCAGAGAATAACTATACTAGGGAGAAATCTGCTTCCTCTAACCAACTAGTAAACATTTTACATGTTCAGGTATTAAAATGATTTAGCTTTTTAATGTTTTTCTGCAGTGCTGGGGATTGAATCCAGGCCCTCAAACTTGCTAGCTTGGCAAGTGCTCTACCATTGAATTATCCCATAGTCCATTTGAATTCTTCTATTTGACTAAACTCATCTTTTATTTCAACTTTATACAAGTTGTATTTCAACCTTAAGCTTTTCAAATGGAAAACAAAATGAGAGATGAAACTATATCATCCCCATAACAATCACAACAAAAAACTAAACAGATTATATTGTGGATTATTATTTTCAGAAGCCAAGAATATACACTTTATCATAATAATCATTTACATATCTATTAATCTAAATTAACCTACCCATATCAAAGAAGATACTGTGGGGAAAATTTTATGGGATACAACTTTTTAAGGAGAAGCTTAATGAAAGAAGCAGAAGCTTGAAAAAAATCAGATCCCATTTCTAAAATAGAGTATCTTGTGGATACTTCTACATCTTTCCAGATTCTGACTCTTGATCCCTGTGTGGTGAGCACTGGAAATGGGATCCTGTTAGGAGTCACACAGTACTGGATAACAAACAAAGCAAAAGGGACCGAGCACAGTCAGGAAACAACATATAGCCCTAGAGCATATGTCCACTACTTGGGACTAATGTCATTATCTCGAGCTGTATTGGGGCATGGAAGAGAAACACCAGCGGCTCTAGATCCACTACTGGCACGAAGCAAAATGAAATAAACAAAACAAAGGAACCTGTCTGGCCAACAGAAAATGCTGCTTCAGATGATGGGTCAGTTGAAAACTGTCAGTGATCCTCAGGAAGATCCATAAGATAGTGCCTGGCTATGTCAATAGAACCCAGCCAGGATGAACCCAAGAATAGTCAGGCCAGAGACCCAAAGCAGGGTCCACTGGGCTATTCTGGGGCTGGATGCTACATCCTACAAGATAAACTGGCAAGAACCAGGTCCCAGATTAAGAAGGAAGAAGACAAGAAAGAGCTCAGGCCCGTGGGGCAAAGCAGAATTCCAGTTATCAGAAATAGGGATAATTCTCCCTCTGCGTTTTGGTTGTAAAGATAGTACGAAATTTAAACTGCTAGATATAAGGTCCCTGACTGTACTATCCCATAGCAACAAAGAATGTTCCCAAGCAGAACATCAAATCTATGTGTCAATTAATAAGCCCATCTGATCACATAATCATATCAATAGATGCTGAAAAAGCATTTGACAAAATAAGCCTTTCTGGAATTGCTTTATCTTTCTCCAAATTTCTCATTGTATTCTTACTTTCATATAAATTCAGTTTTAAAATAATTTGTATATGTTACATGCTATATGGCTAATCCATCTACATTTTTGTTACAAAGAATAAATGAGAAGCTGTGCATGGTGGCACACACCTATAATCTCAGTACTTGGGAGATTGAGGCCGGAGGATTATAGGTTTGAGGCCAGTCTCAGTAACTTAACCAAAGACATTAGCAACCTAGTGAGACTCAGTTTCAAAACAAAAAGGAGGGAGTCTTGGGGATATAGGTCAGAAGTAGAATGCCCCTGGGTTCAATCTCCAGTAACACACACACACACACACACACACACACACACACACACACACACACACACACACACACAAGAATAAATGAGATTTATACTTCTAAAAAGAAAAATACATATTAAGTCACCAAAGTAATCAACCTATCACCTGAAGTTAAAATGTTATGAACTAAAGACCATTTAACATTCTCAAAAGACCAGTAGGACTTTTGTAATTTCCATTCTAAAAAGCTCGGGGTATGTCTGGGTATACGAGTGGGTTGCCATTTACTGGTAAGCCCCAAAACAGCCTCTCCAGATTTTGTTCTACGAATATGAAAAACACAATGCTTAGATTCCCTGAGTTTTTAATACACACTCAAGGAATTTCTGCCAAGCAGGATACTGAATCATTTGGCAACTAAAGTAGGCTTCTGCTGATGTTGAAACAGCCCACCCTCCTGTACCATCCTGGAGTCTATGGATTTAGCGAAGCTGCTCATGCCACCCTATCCACATCAATCCCAAATTTGGAGGATGTCCACACCCAAGCAAGCAAGTGCGGGACCCAACGAATGCCAGTTACTGCTCACTTAATGCAGTTTTGCATGTGTGTGTTATGCCTCTTCCGCTCCTGGGAGGTGAGAACATTACAGTTAGAGAAAGGAAAACCACCTACAAAATTCACTAGCGTGTCCCAACTTCCTCGTTTTCCATCTGTATTCTACACCTTTAATTTGTTCTCCCACCTCCTGGAAATTGGCCCAGTGCCCCATTCAGAGAAATGTGGCCATTACTCCCTCAATGCAGCCTTTTCTGGGAAACTGGTAACGGGAGAGGGATTCCACTTGATGGAGGAGGCTTCCGAGGCAGGCAGGCTCCTGCTGTGTGGACCAGGCAGTGCTGTCAGGGGGCCCGTCACTTAGTTATTTCTATCACTCCATTTCCCACACCATCTGTGGCATCCGCTATGGTGTTGTAGGTTTGAGTGCTGTTCCCCCCTTGGCATTACGCCTCCAGCTTGGAGAGCTGCCATCAGGGTTACAGCTCCGTGGATCAAATGCTGGGCTTTCCTCCTGGGTGAGGAGCAGAAAGATAAGACTGTTGGGAGCCAACCAGTTTTTTTTTTTTTTTTTTTCAAAAAGATAATTAAATTCTTTAAATTACAAATTGCTCTTCAAAAAAAAAAGTTTCAGTTCATTTTAAGTGAACTTTGTAGGCAGGTATTTTTTAGTATTATTAAAAAGTCAGCTGTTTGCAGTCATGACTTATCTTGAAGAGGTAAAGTTCTATTTAATTAAGACAATCTCATACAACCCCTGTATGAGTAAGGCAGCAGGGTCTGCTGGTCAGGTGCAGGAAACCGAAGCCACACTGCTGAGGTTTGATTCCCAGCAGGGTGACTGAGCAAATGACTTGACCTCTCCAAGCCTCGGTTTTCTCACCTGTACAACAGAGACCGCAGTAGCACCCACCTCACAGTGTCATTGTGAAGATTAAGTAAATCAATGTATGTAGTGTGTGCAGAGCAGTGCCTGGCATGCAGTAAGTGTTCATTAAGTAGGGGGACAGGTAGAGACATTCATTGGCTTCCATATATTTCTGAACTCTTAGGGAGTCATAACTGAAATGATTCCAACTTCTTTAGCCCTTGTTCATCAGTTACTTCTTTAATTCCTAACTCCGAGCAGCCAATCCGAACCTCTACAAATAATATATAATATGAAACTAAACATTTTACCAACCAATATGTATATGTGCAAATACTCCATGCATACATACATATATATATATATATGTATACACACACACACACACACACACACACACGAAAAACAAAACTTTCACATCGAATTTACCCTACTGCATGGGATAGTCTGGTGCAGCATTTCTTTAAATGCATGTCATAACCCACCATGTTAACTTCCCAATCTGCTAATCTGAAGTCTAAAAAACAATTCACTAAAGAAACTTACTCCTACCAAAATCACAGTTTCTCCATCTCAGCGACTCTGGGTGACTTTATAGTTTTGAACTCCATATATTGCTTGCCTGCTATTTAAACAATTTATAATGAACACCATAGTTATTATCTCACATAGATGGTTTCAGATCTTAGTCCTGCATATTACCTATGTAACTATATAAAAGTGACTTAATTTCTCCAACCTTGAATTTCCTTATCTAATAGTGATGTTAACTTCACGGAGAGAATGCAAATTCTTTAAAAGAAGCTATGTATTAAGCAGATGGTGCCTGGTATTCAATAAATGACAGCTATTATAATTACTAGTCTTTTAAAAAGAGTCCCTTATGTATTTTGGATATCAGTTTCTTATTCAATTTATGAGTCACAGTATTTTCTCCCTGTCTTCTGGTTTCTCTTTAGTCTGTTGACTGTTTCTTTTGATGTGCAGAAGCTTTTTAGTTTGGTACAACCTCATTTCTTCATTTGTGCTTGCCCTTGTTGCCTCTGTGCTTTTGGAATCATGTCCAAGAAATCACTGACCAGACAAATGCCATGTAGTTTTTGTCTAGTAGTTTTACATTGTTAGATCTATATATTCTGTCTTCACTTCATTTGAGTTGATTGTTGTGTAACGAGTTAGGAAAGGGTTCAATTTCATTCTGCTTGTTGTAGCCAGTTTTCCTACTGCCATTTTTTTCCCAGGGAAACTTTTTCCATTATATATTCTTTTTGTCTTATTTTGTTTTGTTTGTGTGTGTGTGGTACTGAAGATTGAACCCAGGGGCATCCTACCTCCAAGTTTCACTCTCAGCTCTTTTTATTTTGAAACAAGGTCTCCCTGAGTTGCTGAGGTTGTCTGAAAACTGGCAATCCTCCTATCTCAACCTCCCAAGTACTGAGATTATAGGCATGCACCACCACTCCCAGTTCTCCATTATATATTCCTGGTACCTTTATCAAAATCAATTAACTGGCCAGGGATCTGTGTGTTTATTTCTAGGCTCTCTATCCTATTCCACTGGTCAATGTGTCTATTTTTATGCCAGTGCCATGCTATTTTGATTAGCTTTGTAATATATTTTTAAATTTTATTTAAAAATGGGCAAAGTACGGAATAGATATTTCTCTAAAGAAGACATACACATGCCCTACAAATATATGAAAAACATGCTCAACATGACTAATCATCAGAGAAACACAGCTTAAAACCACAATGAGTTGTCATCTCATACCTATTAGAGGGGCTATTATCAAAAAGAGGAAAGATAACAAGTGTTGGCAAAGATAATGTAGAAAATGGAACCCTGTACTCTGTTCATGAGCATGGAAGTTAGTATAGCCATCCTGG
Source organism: Graphiurus murinus (assembly GCA_004027655.1). Lineage (NCBI taxonomy): Eukaryota > Metazoa > Chordata > Mammalia > Rodentia > Gliridae > Graphiurus > Graphiurus murinus. The sequence continues at coordinate 58,731 of PVLC010002573.1, forward strand.
AAAAAAATATGGAAGTTACGCAAAAACACTAGAAATGGAACTACCACATGATCCAACAGTCCCGTTTCTGAGTATGTAGGAACTAAGGAACTAAAATCAGTATTTTGGAGAGATACCTTCACTTCTATGGTCTTTGTAGCATTATTCACAACAGCCAAGATACGGGAACAACCTAAGTGCCCATTAACAGATGAATTAATTTTTTAAAGTGATATATACACTATTTGGTCTTTAAGAGGAAGGATATCTGTCATTTGCAACAACGTAAATGAATCTACAGAACATTATGCTAGGTGAAACAAGATACATGCAGAAAGACAAGTATTGCATGATCTTACCTATATGAAGAATCTAAAAGTGTTGAGTTCATAGAAGTAGAGAGTAAAATGATGGTTATCAGAAGCCAGGAGCATCAATGGTGATGGGCAGAGAAAGGGAAGATTGGGTCAAAGGGTGCAAAGTTTCAGTTAGACAGGAGAAATAAGTTCTGCAGATCATTTGTATATCATGGTGACTATGGTTGATAATAGTGTATTGCATATTTCAAAATTACTGAAAGCATGGACTTTAAATGTTCTCACCACAAAGAAATAAGTATGTGAGGTGCTAGGTATGTTAATTAGGCCAATTTTTTCATTCTACAATGTATATGTGCATTGAAACAGCACATTATGTCCCATAAATATATGCATTTCTACAGGTTAAAAATAAAATTAAAATAACTATTAGCCATGAATAAGGACTACATAAGATTTTCAACAACGGTTCTCAATCACTGATATTTATCAAAATCCTTTATGGAGGATTTTAAATATTCTCATGCATGAGCCTCTCTCCATCCCTACTGAATTTCTAAAAATGGAGACCAAGTGAGCTAATGCAGATAAAAGAAAACAAAGGAAGCATATTGCAAAATCTGATTCAGCAAGAATTATAGCTCTTACCCTCAAACAACTTTATTAATGACTCAAAGGGTAAAAACAAGAGCAAAATGAGTCAAGCATTCTTCTGAAACTATCAGGTTTGGGTAGCCAAAAATATCCTCCTTTTCCTGCATAAACATGTACATTAGTCCAGAATGAACATGAAAAGGTGGAAGCAAGTTTCATTTCCTGAACAGAAAAGGCCATTTTTGTTATAGAACATGTTTATAATACCTTACTAAATTATGTAGCTTACATGATGTTTTCCAGCAAGATATACCCCATAAATACATAAGTTTCAGGCTAATTTATAATAACCGACCCAGACAGATCTGGCCCATCCTACAAAAAGCATTCTATAGATAAGGAAGCCTTCAGCTGGTAAATACCATTATTGTATTTGTCAAGAGGCAAGTCTCAGCATGTTTACAAAGGGCCTGGTGCCAAGTTTTCCTTCCCAACAATTGATACTAATTACAAGACCTAGAACCACTGAATTATATTACTTTTCTTTGTTTTCTAATTTCAGATTAGCATTTAAAAACTCATTTAAACTTTAAACAAATACATATCGTGGATGATATTCAGGGTTTACCTTAATTCTTGGTTCAGTTTTAAGCTTTAAATAGCATCAATTAATCTTTAGATAGTTCAAAACTGTCCCTGGATTCTTGGAACCCTGTTTGTTTGTTTGTGTGTTCATTTATTTATTTATTTACTTATTTTGATGAGAAACTTGAAGCAGCAGTGGTATTTTTGTGCTGGGTTTTGTTGTTTGCTCTTTGGTCTTGAGCATGATGAACCTACAGTCTTCCAAGCATTCATAACTCAGAGCTGGGCATGCCATGTTTCACATGGTATGCACTCTGTGCTCTCATGCAGTATGCTCTTCTATGTTTATCTGAAAGTAGATGATGAACATAGTTTGGTTTTTGCAGATATTCCATTGACAGAAGCAGTGACCCCGGGAGATTTTTCTATGTTGACATTACAACAGGTGCCCTAATGACTGCAAGACCCCTGGACCGGGAAGAATTTTCTTGGCATAATATCACTGTCCTTGCTATGGAAATGAGTAAGTACCATGATCAACTGGTTTTCATGTAGTGACAAAACATGTGCAGAAAGAACTCATAACAAAAAAAAAATTCTTAAAAAGGAATGTAAAATCACATTTTATGCAAATAAATGAATGCATTCAGCTCAAATAAGTTTTTCAGTGTATGGTATATTTAGTGCTGTGCTGGAGATAGAAGCAAACAAAACATGTAAAAGTAATAAAAGATAGTACATTCTTACCCAAGTATCTATGAGGAAAAAGGAAAATTCCTGAGAAATCTAAGAGGCTTTCAATGTTTAATAAGATTACAAATGCACAAATGGTATAAATAAACATTATCGGGTGAAAAGTGTCAGTAAAATATCACTCTTATTACACACACATACACATACCCATGTCTACAATAATTTGAGATATCTTACAATAAATGTCAGATGTATTAATATAATAAATTTATAAACAGAATGAAAAATTAATAAAAACTAGATTAATATATATGTTATAAGCTTAGCAGAAGGGGCTGGTAATGTATCTCAGTGGTAGAGCACTTGTCTCACATGCATGAGGCCCTAGGTTCAATTCTCAATATGATCCAAAAAACAACAGTCATAAAAAATATTATGTTACATACTACTGTATCATAATACCCAGGGATGATAGTGATGATAAGGGTCCAGAAAAATAGTAGTCCCTAACCTATTGACTCTGTAACTAGGCACAGCTTAAACAGGTCAATTTGGGAATAAGTATTAAGATTCTTTAAGATATTAATATTCTTTTTGGCAGGTATTCTACTGCTAGTACTTATATTAAGGAAATAATTACAAATATCAGCCAAGACTTATATAACAAAATGGCCATTGCAGTATTATTTTTAAGTAGGGGGAAAATGTGAATTAAGTTTGTAAAAAATAGGAGACTGACTAAAAATTATGGTACAACCCACTATAAAATGTAAACATTAAACTATCCTGCTTTTAAAATACATTAAATGAGAGAATAATCTTGCCTTAAGATTATTTTGAATCCATTTTTTTTCTATTTTGCGCACTACAATTTGATGTGTATTATCTGTATGTAGCATATATTTTTGACACATAAATGACATATATAGTGGATAGCACTGTTGGCAGGATTATGGGTCAGGTTTATCCTCTTGGGTTTTTTTTTTTTTTCCTAGAATTTTCACTATTCCTTCTATAAACAAGCACCATGATTAGAATTAAAATAAAAATTTTAATTACCTTTGATATTCTGTAGCAACCAGGCAGTAGAAGTAGTTAGGAGAAAAATATAATAGAGCAAAGATAGTTTTCAGAATGAAAAAATGAACCAGAATAATAATGGATTCTGGGGTTTAGCAAAATTATTTATTAATTTATTTATTAAGAAAATTTTCTGTGTCCTATAATTTGTTTTGTTTCCTTGAGGTAATGACCAAAACAGAAAAAGACAGGCATGCCACCACTGTGGCTGTGAAATTGTCTTTGTGTGATAATGCTAAGCCAAAAAATTTAAAAAAAAAACAAAAAGACATTTCCCCATCAGTGCCTATGGCTCCTGCCCCAGCCAAAGACATGGATTTGATGTGGGTTTGATCCTGTAATATTCCTTTAGTCCGAAGAAGAAATAAATGTGCAATGTTATCTGTATTCCAGTGAATAACTTGAAACCTTTTTGAAATATAATTCAAAGAACTGATTATTCCACAGGAATAAAGCCAAGCAGTGTCACGCAGCATGCATCCAATTAGAAATGAGCTGTTTTAAAGCCCAGAATACAGAATTGACCTGCCTTTAATTCCAGAATCCAAACTATGAGCCAAGCAGGAAAGTCAAAACCTCTTTTTAAGAGTTGTTTTGTGAGTTACTTCCCCTGAGTCTCGCCCTTCCCTCTCACAGTCCTGATGGGAAACCCACTCCAGCAGACACCTCCTTCTATCCAAGACCCTTGTGCCTGGCCACAGTGTTAGCCGGCAATAGAAGCCCCTATGCTCGTGTTACCAATCCCATGGATTTTATCCATTCCTCTGCAAATCAGACTGGTTAGGTCAATAGCTACTTCCCTCAAAGGAGCACTTTTCTGTATTAATGAACTCTTACCTTGAATTTTGTTTCTTTTCTCTAGACAATCCCTCCCAGGTGGGAAGTGTTTCTGTTACAATCAAAGTCTTAGATGTGAATGACAATGCTCCAGAGTTCCCCAGATTCTATGAAGCTTTTGTCTGTGAGAATGCCAAAGCTGGTCAGGTAAGGTGGCCTGTGAGCCTTGGTGAACTCCCAGAATATGGAAGCAACTGTTACAAATAGCCAAATTCACCATCAAAGACATTTCAAATAGTTTAAGAAACATGGTCCCACTGACCTGGCATGGTGTCCCACACCTGTAATCCCAAGACTTCAGAGGCTGAGACAGAAGGATTGCAGGTTCGAGGCCAGCTTCAGCAACCTAAAAAGATCTTGTTTCAAAAAATAAAAATGCGGTTGGGAGTATAGCTCAGAGGTAGAATGTCTTTGGGCTCAACCCCTAGCACCATATTAAAAAAAAAAAAAAAACCCACAGTCCCAAATTTCTTCATATCAGGTTTCAAAGTCTATATTTTAATACAACTATTTATAGCCTACACTGCATTTAATAATCTAAATAGGGATTTGATAATGGTTTGATTCACAGGGTAGCCTGTGTAAGGTATCTATCCATGTTGGAACCAAACAATGTCACACCAACTATAAAAGTACATGATCTGGGTCCAGAAAGGTGCGACCACGAAGATCAGGAGGAAGAAGGGTCTTCTCTTTTCCTAAGGTAGCAGCAATCCCTGAAAATATTTTGTAGTGGAGAAAATTAATTTTCTGTGTCTTCCCACCTCCCTTTCTTAACTTCTGGCAACAAAAACCTTAATAGGATCTGCCTTTCCTATTCTTAGAATACTTCATTACCTATACTTACCTACCCTCTCTCTCCAACTCAATGAAAACAAATATTTTCTTACTGATGCTTTGAGAGAAATGTAACCCAAAGGAACACAGTTCCACTTATTTGAAATAGCTAAAGCTCCACAATCTTCTGAAACACATTTTGTTTGGGTTTGTTTGATTTTTAAGACAGGATCTCACTCTGTTACTCAAACTGGTCTTGAACTCCTGGGCCCAAGTGATCCTCTTGCCTCAATCTCCCAAGTTCTGGGATTATAGGTGTGCACCTCTGAGCCCAGGTCACATTTGTATATTTTTAAAGTATATTTTAAGCCTAACTGAATATTTGGTTGATCAAATTCCAAGTGGTAGAACTGCGAAACATCCAGAACTACATTTGGAGTGGCCACATAATAACGTGTGTCTAGAGAATTGCCCACCTGTCCTTCATCCTTCCAAGTCCCCCATTGTGCTCCTGCTCTTGAGAGATGCTTTCCTCTTCTCAAGGACCCAAAAGAGTCCCTAAGAGTCCTTAAGAATACCCCACAGTACATCCTGCAGTCCTACAGATTCTGATGGAGTACATGGGCCGGGATCATTTCAATAGGAAAGTTAGGAGTTTGGGAAGTGCACTTTTATAAGGCAAGGACTCCTGCTTGGGTAATTCAGGCCTCTCACTGTAATACAGTTTTGCTTTTACTTCTCTCACTCACCAGAAACACCCCTTACCCCCAGCATCTTGCTGCAGAGACTGTGTCTGTGACCAATGCTTACATTAGCTCTCTGCACCCCCTAAAGACTGACCCAACACATCTTTACCATTGTATTCCATCAAAGCAAAAAGTAATGACTATCCTTCAGGTGGTATCCTGCAGTATTCTAGGATAAACTGACCTCATGCACGGATTCTTGAAATTTGGTGCAATAGTCTAGAATGCTCCTTAAGGTTTTTTTCAGTCCAGGATTATTCTACCTGCACATCATTTTGCTCACAGCAATGAAAAAGCTAAAACACACATCTGTTACATTTCTAATTTAGAAAGACCTGAAATATTACGCAGCTAATAAAAGTTACAGTGAAAATTTTATAACACAAGAAATGATGCAAGTTATTATAAAAAAAGGTATATAAACTACATACACATGCTTACAATTTTGTAAAATTAGGTTTACATGTGAATGGAGACTAGAGGAAAGATGCAAAAACAGCAGTTATTGTGCTAAGGTAGATGATTGGGGCCTTTAATAATCTTTGCTACATATAATTTTATATATAATACTATAATTTTATGTCATAAAATATATTATGCTATGAAAATATATTTTAATCATGACAAAAGAGACTAAATTTAATTGTAGTGCCCAGAGGATAAGTAGCACAGTAAGTCCTTTCTACGCCCAAAATGAAGCACTGCCTTTCCTAAAGGACTCAGACAAGACACAACACTGTGACAGGCTGATGGCACCTTTAATGATGTCTCCTGATTTGGGAGCCAAACATATCCTCCATTTCTACGGACATGTCTAATGATGTATCATGCAGTGCTTTCAAGTGTAGCTTGTGTGTGACTTTGGGTTTGGGGACTAAGTCACAAGTATGTCACATTTCTCAGCTTTAGCCCAAGATATTGAGAATCCTAGCCTTGGATTTGGGCTCTGGGAAATGTGATGATTTTCAAAAGCATGCAGCCAGGGAGTGAGCGGGGAGTATGTCTGGTTTACAATCACTCCTTGTGTTTACTTGCTGGACACTGTCGTCAGCTTTGTGCCAGCCAACTCTGCATACATGCTTTCCTCTTAGCGAGCAGCCAGAAAAGAAACTCATAAAGAATTGAACAGAATATTTGATGGCAGCAGAGGGCAGAGTGGAACCTGCTGAGCAGAATATTCCATGACAAGACGAGCTAAGGAAGAGATGTGACCTGCCAGGGGAATTGAGGGCAGGGGAAGGGAAGGCAGGAGAGTAGGCCACGTTGCTCCCACTCGAAGCCCACCAGGCAATATCTACCACCCACTCTCTGAAGTCTTGTAACCACCCAGCCTCGTGCTTGGAGCCCCACACACCAATACCTACACAGTTCACAAATCAGGTGTTCTGAAATGACTTCTACCTAGAATCACCTGTTTATAGCATCCTTTAAGAAACATGTTACCTCCTTACAGAATGTTTGGCAAGATGAAAGTACAGGGTTTGCCCCTAGGTGGGGATGGGGCAGAGGATGGCCCTGGCCTGTGAGCAGCACTGATGCCAGGCTGGACTGTGGGCAAGTGTCTCCACTACTCACCTGCCCCCTCCCCTTATCACCACTCCACCCCCTGCTTGTGGATCCAACAGTCATCTTCTCCAGGAAGCACACCTGAGATGTAGTTCTGGTGTGCAGTGTTAATTAGGGAAGGTCCTTGGAGCCTGTGCGAAGAAGGGAAAACTAAATAAAAAGAAAAATCCACTTGTGATATAGACCTACTAAGAGTGTCACAGAGAGTTCCAGAGCAAGTGTTTTCCTGAGTTGTGATGGGATGTGATGGTTTCCATGGCAACAGTCACTGGATGCGGGTTGCCTTAGGAGGACATGGTGACCATGGGTAAGGCTGAAGAGACTGATAGGTAAAGATCCACACGGTCCTTCACTGGAGGGGGATCTAAACAATACAGTGCTAGGAACTGTCTTACTCTTCAGCATACTGGGAAGGAAGCACTACCTACCTTGATTTACAGCCCACCAGGGCCCTCAAGCTGACCTCTGACATTCATTCCCCTTTCTGTGCTGGCCGAAGCACAGCCAGCTTTTAACAACAGGAGTGGCGAGTGTGCAGGGCCAGTGGGAGTTGCCTGCACTATTGGTTAGTAGAGGAACAAAACACGTAAAAGTGAGACTACCTGATCTGCACCAACACTGCTTTCTTCAATGACTTTTGCATCATGGCCTCCACAGAAACTTCTTTGAAGAGCATCGTGGAAAAGGCAAAACGTGGCCAAAGAGGCTTCCCTTCTGACTCTACTCCACTCTAGGAGTTGTGTTCTCTACACCCTTCTAGCTCCCCTCCTGACCCGTCCCCTGGCATCTGCTTCCCATTAACAGCATAGCCGATGCTGATGTGTTTGCTTACTTCACTCCAAGGTAGTGGTGGTCATTCTTAAATAGGGGGTTCTCAAAGATAGCAACTTAACCCTGAAATATTCACCACATGATTTTAGATAGGATAAGGGGAGACTGGACCTGTGGCGCCCTAGAGCTCTTTTACTCAATCACCTTCTATTCACACTGCCTAAAAATGACTAGTCATGGAGTAAGACTATAAGCTACATTTACATCTAACATCTAAGGAGTTTAGGTAACATTTATCCTATGCCTATTAACTTACTCAGGCCCAACAGTAAGCCAAAATTACTTCTGGAATTGTGTGATGTCGTGGAGACTTCGCAGGTAAGATTCATGATGTCCTCCTCACTAAGAAAGACCACCTGCCATTGCATTTCAAAGCTTGAGATTTCTTTGGACACTGAAACTTTTTCCTCTGACTCCAACTCACCTGATTTCATGTCCCTCTTTCAGCTGATCCAGACTGTAAGTGCTGTGGACCAAGATGACCCACACAATGGTCAGCATTTCTACTATAGCTTGGCTCCTGAGGCTGCTAACAACCCCAACTTCACCGTAAGGGACAACCAAGGTAATCAGGTTGACAGAGGGCTGTGCCTTTCTACAGTTTCGGCTGGATACTTTCCGTTATCGTACCATGCAAATAGAGTTATAGTTTGCCTGCTCTTTAGTAGCTGGGAGAGCATTAATGCTAAAGCATAGTCCTTTTTTCATTTTAAGTTTTGTTTCAGAAAATCAAAGACAAAGAGTGCCCTCTGCTGACTCTAAAACTTTCATTCTTCAGTCAGTTGCAAGTGTTTATTGATGCCTGTTCTGTGCCAAGCACTGTTCAAGGCGAAATCCTTCCTGTATAGCTATAGATAGCTGCCACATTTACATGTTCTATAATGACGGGAATAACCTGAGAAAGATGATAGGACGTGACCTAAATGCACCAATAAAATTCTAAAAAAGATTAAAAGAAAAACCTGAGGGAACATTGCTAATTAATGATCAAAGGGGGAAACTGTAAAGAGTTCTTAGAACAAAAGGGAGATAAAGCCTCAACAGAGGTAAACAACAGAGACAGCAAAAGGAAAATACTGGAACATAAGCAACAGTTTTAGCATTGAAATAACTTTATAACTCTAGAAAGACATATCCAGGTGGGATTCCTATTGCAAGAGGCACGCCCTACTACATCTTTGCTGAAATTGGAATTCTAGGCCCTATTTTCTCCAAGAAGCATTCAGATCAGCAAAGGGGTTTATAGACCTAGCACACTCTTCTTGGTGCACAGATGAGAAGACGAGGAATTTTATTCTCTAGCCAGAAGCTTGTGTCCAAAGAAAGATCAAAGCAATTGTGAAAATAATTTAAGTTTGTCAGATGAACCCTTTCTGTTGTTAACCCTGCTCCTGAACAGCTGTCTGAACGTGGGAGTGTCTCTTGGTCTCTGGGCTGCAGTAGCATCATTTTCATTCCCATTCCAAAATATTGTTACTTCGCAACAATCTAAATGAGCAGTGACAAAAGGACATGCTTAGGCATGACTTGTCTTGGTCTCAAACATAAATTAGTTGAGATGTAAAGTATTCACCCAACCCCATATTATATTCTTTTGCTATAAAACTTGAGAATCTCAAACTTGTTTTCTTCTAAATGCAAAGTATTCTTCAATCTTTAAATATTATCAGAAAATAATTATGATAATTGTGAAAGGAAGGATAATATGAATCCTAACAATAGAAATACTGCAATTAAATATCCTAACTTTTTTACCAGGACAAACTTTTGAACCATTCCTTTATCTAGTTCACAGGGAAAGTCTTTCTGCAAAAAGTGGTTTCAGCTGCCTCAAAGGAAATCCTGGGGCTTGGAGGGGAACACACAGTGTTATTTCTTCAAATTTCTAAAATGTCACCCTCATACTTGTTAAAATTGGTATTCAGCAAAATGCTGCAATTTCTTAAAGATGAGTTTGGGCACCAATTCATGGAATTATTGTCTTACAAAGGTGGGCCAGGATGACAATAAGAGATATGATTCATTTTTTTGGAAGGTTTCCCAAAATAGAAGTCAGCATATCTCCAACAAAGGCATGAACTGATAGTCGTCACATGACAATATACCCCACCAGTATCCTTTACTGATGCTTATTAATAACTGACCCATGTCTGATATGAAGGGTCTACAGTCACATGCCTCCATTCACATGCCTGAAACATCATGTGCTTTTATGAACATGACAGGGCACTATCTTGAGACCTCAAAACATTATGAAAAGGATTGTGTGTATACAGTCCTCTACAGTTTCAAAAGCATTTTCCTGTACATGACTTTGATGATTATAATAGACCTGTTTTAAGGACTTTGCTAATTCTCTGATTTTCATTGTCCCACTTGACAGCTGAGGAAAGTAAGCAAATGACCCAAGATCAGAGTGAGTAAGCATTGAGATGGGACTGGAAGCTGGATCGTGTGGTAGCCTCCCTCCCCTCCTCACCACACGCAAATGTTTTGTCACCTGAGAAGCAAATGCTCTTTCTCAACAGGCTACTCAAATATTCAACAAAATATTCAAAAAAAAAATTCCAAATGGATGGTACTGTATCCCAGACCTCTCCCAGGACTGGGAACTTAGCAATGTGAAACTCTGATTTTTTTTTCTTTACTCTTAATTCTTAGATCAAGAAATATATAATGTTTACTAAGCATAATATACTACTTTTATGAAATTCAGCTCTAGGCACTCTTAAAAGCCTATGACTTAATCAAGTTTAAAACAAAAAAATAAAGATATAAAATAGTGCCATTTAGAGGAAAACTTGATTTCTGGAGAAAAAAAGAAAACCCAAAAAGTAAAAACTACAAAGCAGAATTAATAGTACTTATCTATAAAGTCTGGAAAATAGAAAAACAGGTGGATGGGCTGTGTGCTAAGTGGACATGTGACTATAATCCTCACATTAGTAACCAACTGTTATCTTTTCCATTCATAGAAAATAAAAAAAGATTAGCCTGTATCAAAGCATAAGGAGATTCTGATTGAGTTATATTCTGGGTGTTAATGTTACTAAATAAACAGTTGCATAGCACCATTGGGGAAGGTTTAAATGAGAAATGTGTGCATGTATGCCTCTACCAGCTAGTACCTAACAAAGATGTATGATTACAATGCACCAATAAAAAAATTAAAAAAAAAAGTATTCTTTAGAATCAGTGAGATCAGAGTTCAAATCCTGGCTCTACTACAAGCTAGGTTAGTGACTGAAGGAATTATAAAATCACCTAGGCCTTAATTCTCTCATAGTAAAAGGGTAAAATTATCACCATCTCACCAAACTTCTGTGGAGATTAAATGAGATACTACATCAAAAGTGCAAGTAACTGGTACCCAAGCACTCAAAGGCACCATATTTGCTACTATGATAAAACAGAGACAGGAGGAGGAGGAGGAAGAAAAGATAATTAAGGGATAATGTATTCATCAGAACAGGCTAAGTTATGCTACTGCAACAGGCACCACCAATATCTCAGTGGCTTAGCATAACTACAGTTTATTTCTTGCTCAAATAGAGCCCACTGTGGGTCTGAGTGACCCAAGACAGATGTCCAGACATACAGCTAGCTTAGTGTTGAGGGCTGCTTGCTTCACCACCTCACACACCCTTCTGCTTATAACATGGAAGCAACAATCACAGGGCTCTTACCTGCTTCTGCCTGGAAGTGACACACTTTTGTTCATTTTTCAACTAAAGCAAATCACATAGATATGCCCTACTTCAAGAGATCAGGAAAGTATAATTCTTTATTATGTCCAAGAAGGGAAGGAGAATTAGAAATAGTGATGATCACTAATGTGTGGTTAGGCTCTCAGAATTTCTTGTGATATTCTAGGCTCCACCCTGTAGAATGTGAAACAGGGAATCTTTTGTGTTGATGGTAGTAGCTTTAACAGTCACTTCTTGTATGTTCTGCCACATTTCTCAAACTATTCCTCTGCCGAAATGATCTGAGCTTTGTACAAAATATATGCTTTCAACTTCAAAGCTCCTCTGAGAATATAGATATTTAAAAAAAAGAATCCCAATAACATTAGACAAATATACACACATACATACACAAGTTTTGTAGAGACATAAATAAATTGCTTCTCAGCCCTTTGGCTAAGATCAAGTGTGAAAAATATATATTAATTCTGTTAAAAGAGGAATAAGTTCTGGTATTCTATTACACAGAAGGGTGATCATAGTTAACATTATGTAATTCACTATTGTATAATTCTAGAGCTAGACGAGAGGATTTCGAATATTCTCATCACAAAGGAATAAGAAATATTTGAGATGATGGAGAACCTAAATATCCTGAGTTGATCAGTATGCAATATATAATATGCCACATTACTCTATACCCCCACAAATACATACAACTGTTATCTGCCAATTAAGTTTTATAAAATAACTGGAAGAAAAATAACTAATACTGCTAATCAGGAACAAATTTTCACCAAGCTCATAGTAACTACTTAAACTTAGACCACCATGCCAAGAGAAATAATCGAGTGTGACATATGACTGGAGGATTTCAAGTAAGCTTTTGCTAAATGAACTGGTTCTTCAGGAAATTGGTGACTGCAATTCAGAGGCAGAAAAGAAAATAGCAAAAGACGTGAATTCCAGCCAAACTGACAAAAATAAGCAATGTGCCCCAGCCACATGGGCTCCCGGCATTCTTTTCTTGGAGGCACAAAGCAGCACTGGGGCCCTGGCAAGCTGCTGAGCGGGAACAAACAGGGTCCCCAAGTCGCCAGTGATTGTTCACTTCTGTCAGGCTTTCCCAGGGACATTTTTGTTAGATCTGAAGGCTGACAGTTTGCCCTGGGCACTTTATGTCACAAAGGGTAAGACAGATCCTCAAAAAAGGGTTTCTCTCCTCGGCCTCAGGGTTTTACCTAAAAGCAAGCAAAAATCTTGGTTTCTGAATCCAAATGCTGATCCAGGCCAACCTGCTGTGGCTGTAGCTGACCCCCTCCAGGGAATGTAGACTGTACTCCTTCCTATTCCCATCCCTAACCCCTTTATTTTCCTCAATCCAAGAAATTAATGTGCTTGTTGCTTCTTCTGTTTTCTTCTCCCCTTTCATTTCTTTCTTTTCCAATTCTGGAACCCCTTGCTTTGTCAGATAACACTGCTCGGATTCTAACCAGGAGGTCTGGCTTCCGGCAGCAGGAGCAGAGCATCTTTTACCTGCCGATCCTGATAGCAGACGGTGGGCAGCCAGCACTGAGCAGCACAGGCACCCTGACCATCCAGGTGTGCAGCTGTGACGACGAGGGCCATGTCATGTCCTGCAGTCCCGAGGCCTACATGCTCCCAGTCAGTTTGAGCCGGGGTGCCCTCATTGCCATCCTGGCCTGCATCTTTGTCCTCTTAGGTGAGTAGCTGTCTCCTTTCTGCTGTGTACAGTCCTGTAAATGCTTACTCAGCTCACAGCCAGAACTGGTCTTCCATGGCATGCTTCCTGAAAAGGTGGTAGTGTGAAGGTTGGGGAAAAGTACAGAAATTAAAGACAGTTCTTTAAGTGCATTTATCTTTTATATTCATTCATTCATTGTACTGGGGATTTTTATATATATATATATATATATATATATATATATATATATATTTAGGAAACAGGGTTGCTCGGTTGATCAGAGTCTCACTACTTGCTGAGGCTGTTCTCGAACACCTGTCTCAGCTTTCCAAGTACTGTGATTACAGGCATGCACCATCATGCCTAGCTTAAATGCATATACTTATCAAGCATCTACAATAGGCTGGAACATCATGCAAGGTACTGGGATTAATCAAGACAGGTATGACGTGATCTTCAGAGTTTACTTTGATCATCTGCAAGATCAGAGATTATGAAGATGAGGAGGTTATGATAATCTGAGGATGAGGAGGTTATGATAGTCACTCTTCTAATTCCTTCATCTCAGATTAGTAGTAGCTAAATCACAGAGAAGTGATGGACCCAAATCCAATGGCAGAAAGAGTCAGAACTGAAATGCAGACAAGCCATACATTGTAAACCATGTATCAATGGTTTTACCCTTCTCCCAAATGTTCATGGCCAGATTCTAGAGTTACTGAGAAGGAAAGGAAGCCAGAGTGTTTATCTTGCGGGGATGGGATAAAGGTGTCACTTTAAATAGGGTTGTCACTGATGCCCTCACCAAAAAGGAGGGCTCGCAACAGAGAGCTAAAGAAGGGAGTGGGGGGAACCACGTGGATTTCTGGGTAATAAGCTGTTTGGAGCATTACTACCTCCCTAAGCAGTATGGCCATCTAACAAAGAGCAATGACTAAACAAGGCCATTTGCCTCTGCTGGGGGAATAAAGAGGTGCTGATAAGCTAGAGAGAGAGCACTAGAGCAGCTAGGTGTCCTTCCTTTTTCCTCTCAAGTCATACAGCAAGGCAGCCATCAACCTTCCTTGCACAAAAGGCCTTCTTTGCAATTGTTTTCTAACTGCACAGTCAAAAACAAATACCGCCACCGCTTAGATTTGAGAAAATATTTGTATTTGTACATAAATCCTACCTCTCCTAGTTGAATTAAGCCATGGTACACAGGTCTTGCTTAGGAAATAAGAAAACTTAATAGACAATAATAGTATTCACTATAAAAGAAATCACAGCTTTCGTGGAGGGAGAAAATAAAGTATTATGATTTTATGATTTTTTTTTTTTTTTTTTTTTTTTGGTGCTGGGGATTGAACCCAGGGGCATTGTACCTCTGAGTTACACCCTCTGCCCTTTTGTTTTAAAATGGGGTCTAGTTAGGCTGAGAGTGTTACTAAGTTGCTGAGGCTGGTCTTGAACCTACAATCCTCCTGTCTCAAGTTTCCCAAGTACAGGGGGTAAAGGTATGTACACGCCTAGAAAGCAGTAAATAGACTTGCATATATCCACATACACCCTGATATCTAGTTTATCTAATGCCAAGAGACTGAATCAGACTGAAGAAGGTAATTCCTCATTGTGCAAAATGTCAGAATTGTTTTATTTTGATTTTGGAGCTCAGGATTGAACATGGGGGCATTCTATTTGAGCTACACCCTGCTCTATTTGATATTTTATTTTGAAACAGGGTCTCACTAAGTTGGGGAGGACTTCACTAAGTTACTGAGGCTAGCTGAGAACCTATGATCCTCCTGTCTCAGTCTTCCAACTACTGGGATTACAAATGTGCACCACCATACCCAGTTAAAATGTCAGCATTTTATTAACATTTTAGGTAGGCCTGTGGAATAGGTTTCTCAAAATACATTTCAAAATAAAATGTGTGATTTAATTTTGTTGTTATAATTCATTCTTACATAAAGGGAGAAGTAGTATAAATGAGTAACCTTTCTAAGTCCTTGGATCCCAGGATCAGGGAGAACTACTAAGGTTTCTAGTCATTGTCTGCATTTAGGAGTAAAACCCGCCTGCAATTCCATGAGTGTCCATAAGGTGGCATTGAGAGTCCTTGAGTGCAGAACCACAACCTGCAAGAAACTTCTGAAGAAACTTGCTCCTAGAAATTTCCAGCCTAACTCTCCTTACTCCTATCTTTGGAAAGTGTTAAAAGTTCACCCTGACCCACAAAGAGCTATCATTACAGAAAGACTGATTTTAAAAGACTGGCTTGAAGAATCTCTCAAGTTAGAAGTGGTGAGCAAGGGATGATTTATTTTGTTCCTCCCAAACCCATTATTTCTTATCTTTTGGACTGTACAGAATAAGCAAACTATTTTCAGGAACTAAATTCAGCAGAGGTGTCATAAAAGCCTTAGAGTTTTATATATTCTCATTTCTAAGAGTATACATTCGTATTAAATATAATACATAAAACTGTATAAGATTTGACTTAGAGTTGATTGACCAAAAAAATGCAACATGTTGTCAACAACTACATAAACACATTAATGGTGACAATTTTTTATTGTGCAGGGCTTTGAGTCTCAAATATGTATCCACTTCCTAGAAAATCTCATAGGCCTGTACACTGTGCTTGTAGTACCTAAACAATAAAACATTCAGCCAGAAATGTTGCCACATGTCTGTAATACCAGCTACTTGGGAGGCTGAGGCAGGAGGCCTGAAAGTTTGAGGCAGCCTAGGCAACTTAGGGAGTCCTGTCTCAAGATTTAAAAACAAAATTTTTGTTTTTGAAGTGTCAGGGATGTAGCTCAATAGTAGAATGCTTGCCTAGCATGCATGAGGCCCTGGGTTCAACCCTCAATACTGCAATAAATTAATTAAATAAACGTTCCTAAAAACAATTTTGTCAGGGACTTAGGGAAGCCTTTCATCTAAACAGGATCATTTTTTCCCCCAATCTAATATTTTTGGCATAATGCAGTATTTATTTTTAATTGGGGATTGAAAGCAGGTGCATTCTAACTTGGAGCTATACCCCCAGCCCTACTTTATTTTTAATTTTGAAAATATGGTCTTGCTAAGTTGCTGAGGGCCTAAGATGCTGCTGGCTTTGAACCTGCAATCCTCCTGTCTCATCAGCCCCCCAAGTACTGATTACAGGTGTGAGCCACTGCGCCTGGCTACTAATGTCTCTTGATTGCATCAAGAGACTATGTTTAGTGGTTGATCTCTACCACACCCAGCTTCAGAATCCCATTTTTCCATCCTGCCTGTGTTCCAAATTACACTACTGCCTTTGATGCTCAGTCAAGCCCCCACTTCCTTAGTATTCTATTAGTCTCTTCCCCTGAAATGCCACAGTTCTAGACCATGCCTCATGTTTTTACACATGGAGAAAATGCACAAAAGTATGTAATTATTTTCTCGTGGCACATTTTGTCAACTAAGCTTGTCATAAAAATGAGGTATTAACATCATTAATTGCAGTCTATACAAAAGGCTCAGCCTACATTCAAACATTTTTTTTAAAAATTGCGAGTTTTATTATTCAGTCTGTAATCTCTTACTACCCATATGACTGTACTCCACATTTTTTTTTCCCCTTTGGATAAACTGGGGTTCTTATTTTGCAGTGCTGTCAAACTGTCACTGTTCACCGGCTGAAACAAAGCATGTCAGGAAAAAAAAAAATCGATAGCAGTTCTACAGCTAAAACCTCAACACACTTTCAGAAAAACATTTTCAGTCACAGAGATAAACAGCTCAATGGGATTATCTCTATCTCTCCTTTAAGTCCCAGCGAACACGTCCCGAGGGAAAAAAAAAATGCATTTGTTGGGATAAAATTTTATTCAAACTTGCAAGGGCACATCTAACAGTATGGTGCTTCTTTGATAACATGATGAATTATATAAAATGTCATTGCTCATTCCTTCCCTCCCATGAAAATTACTGGATCCAGGAAGCCACGACCACCTCTCTAATGAAAGACTTTCCTGTGGAACTGAAGTTACATGCCACACAGATCATTTATGCTCTTATTTTTTGAGAAGGTATAAAAAGACAACGATTTTAGGTCATCTTTAGCCTATGTCTACATAAATATTCATTAATTTGATTATATTTACAGAGTTAGAATTTCATAACAATGCTAATGTAAGAAAGTAGAATTCCACCCACATAACAGGTAAAAAAAGGATTTTTACATTATGATAAGAGAAACGTACATTCGTTATCATATAAACAGAGTATATTATCTGATCTTTAGCATATCTTCATGACAAGCTAGGGCACTTTGTGCTTTTTGTTTGGGTGTGCACCCCCCCACACACACACACACACAATTTCAAAGCAGAAAGCTAGCCTAAAGAGATCTTATATGCTTTTCTTTTTTTTTTTTTTTTTTTGGAGGGGGGGGGAATACTAGAAGCATTCCAAGCTACACTCTCAGCCCTATTTTATTTTGAAACAGGATCTTGCTAGATTGCTGAAGGACCTCCCTAAATTGCTGAGGCTGGCCTGGAACCTCTGGTCTCAGCCTCCCAAGTACTGGGATTATACTGGGATTCCAGGCATGAGCTACCAGGCACTGCTTACGTGCAACTTTTTAAGTAAACAAACTTTTTTGTGTGTGTATGGTACTGGAGATTGAACCCAGGGGCATTCTACCTCCGACCCAGACCCTAACCCTATTCTTTATTTTGAAACAGGGTCTCATTAAGTTGGGGAGGGCCTCACTAAATAGCTGAGGCTGGCCACTAACCTGCGATCTTCCTGTCTCAGCCTCCCACATACTGGGATTATAAGCGTGGGCCACCAGCCGGGTGTGGTGGCGCACGCTTGTAATCCCAGCATTCGGGAGGCTGAGACCGGAGGATCCGGGTTCGCGGCCAGCCTCAGCTACCTAGTGAGGCACTCCGCAACTTAGTGAGACTCGGTTTCAAAATAAAAAAATAAAAAATGGGGCTGGGGGTATAGCTCGGAGGTAGAACACCCCTGAGTTCAATTCCCAGTACCGCAAAAAAATAAATAAATAAATAAAATAAGCGTGGGCCACCATGCCCGATTTGAACAACCTTTAGAAACACTGAGTTGCACTTGCCCACAAGCTCTCAATCTAACATGGCAGAAAGAGAACCAGGCCGACCTGAACTTGTTAACTCCTTAAGTTTAAAACCTAGTAAATTAGTCCTGCACCTCTGGTTTATTTATTGATGGTGGTACTGGGCACGGACCTTAGGGGCATTGTACCTCTTGAGATACACGCCCGGCCATACTTTACTTTTACTTTGAATCAGGGTCTTGCTAAATTTCCTAGGCAGGCCTCAAACTTGCCGACCCTCCTGTCTCAGCCTCCCAAGTACTGGGAGTGCAGGCGTGCACCACCACCCCCAGCACCTGCGATTGATCAAGAGTATTTCTGGTGACCACACAGACACCCCGGGTCTGATCAGTAACCACCCTGTCCCCTGTTCCCCGCAGTGCTGGTGCTACTCATTTTGTCCATGAGGCGGCACCGGAAGCAGCCGTACATCATCGACGACGATGAAAACATCCACGAAAACATCGTCCGCTACGACGACGAGGGCGGCGGCGAGGAGGACACGGAGGCCTTCGACATCGCGGCCATGTGGAACCCGCGGGAGGCGCAGGCCGGCGCCGCCCCCAAGACGCGGCAGGACATGCTGCCCGAGATCGAGAGCCTCTCCCGCTACGTGCCTCAGACGTGCGCCGTCAACAGCACCGTCCACAGCTACGTGCTGGCCAAGCTCTACGAGGCCGACATGGACCTGTGGGCGCCCCCCTTCGACTCCCTGCAGACGTACATGTTCGAGGGCGAAGGCTCCGTAGCGGGGTCCCTGAGCTCCCTGCAGTCGGCCACGTCGGACTCGGAGCAGAGCTTCGACTTCCTGACCGACTGGGGGCCGCGCTTCCGGAAGTTGGCCGAGCTCTACGGGGCGCCGGAGGGGCCCGCGCCGCTGTGGTGACGGAAGCCGGGAGGCGGGCGCGCGTCCAAATCTAGCCGTTCTCGGAGGAGGATGCTTCGCGGACGAGGTGCAGCCGACCACACGAGCAATACTGTGCTGGAGAGTGAGGATGGGGGTGAGCAGGGCGAACAGAGCTCTCTCTGGATCAGCTTTACTTGGTTACATTAATTTAAATCATCAAAAGGAAACCCAAGAAAAAGAGAAGAGAATCTCCAATAGCTTTTTTTTTTTTTCCTTTTTAATTTTTCTGATACTGTATTGAAAGGTTTGGAGTCCAAGGTGTTAGGCAAACTTGGCCTCCCCGTTCCCCTTCACCAAGGCCTTTGTCACTTTGCCTGAGGTCTTAAAAACATAGATGGCAGGTGAGCACAGGTAGAAAGTTCTACTCTCGTAACTGCTTTTTAATCTTATTTTATTCTCCATGTAAAAGTTTTGCTGGATCATCAAATCATGGAAACCAGCTCACACAAAAGAACGCTGAAAAATTTGTTCTTCAGTGAAATTAACCTACTTGTTCTGGGAGGGATAGAATTTCTTTTAACCCGTTAGAGACAAGGTTAAGACTGGATCAGCCTTGCATGGGGAGTGGGTGGGAGGGTGGGAGAAGGAAGAGATATTGACCTTTGTGCTCAAGTTTAATAGCTGAACCAAGAGTTGTTGGCATTATAGCTAACCCAGCACCATGGAGCTAGAGTGCTTCTGTTCTCCTCTCGGCTCTCTAATTACGCCCCCGCAAAAGTGTTCAGAAGGAAACCGGAAAATCTGCCTCTTTTGCACTGTAGATGTCTCTTCCATGTGCCAAATGTGGAGATTAGATGCTACAAATGAAAGCCAAATAAAAAGAAGTATCTGATAAAAGCATGGGTTAGAGGGCTTTCCTAATCTGTGTGAGGTCAATCCAAGGGATGTTTACATACTGTAGATAACCTACTTGAACAAAAATCAGTATTATAGAGAATAAATGGATGTAAGAAAATTACATGTATAAGTTTTGTATATTTGTTAATAATTTTGGTAATAAATATGATGTACTGCATCTCAGTACCTTAGCACTTCTTTTAATAAAAGTTAAATAGAAGGGAAAGTCTGTTGCAAATTTGTTTAATTGATGAGCAAGTGGAAGATGACTTCATGGTCCTGATTTAGCCTCAGGTTCCTAAACTGAGACTGATTCCTAAGGCAGAAGCAATGTCAAAGAAGTATGAGGTTGTGCATTCAAGTCACTGACCAGGTGAATGTTATGTTTCCAACTGTTAAGCTTTTAATAAACACTCTTCATTCTTTCATCTCTAAAAAGAGCAAAAGATAGTTTGGTAATATCAATGACACAATGATGAATTCAGCCCATATTTTTTATTTTATGAGAGGTCATTACACACAACCACCAAGAAAGTAGACTACTGTGTTATTTTCATCTCTGTTTTATTGTCAAATCAAGTATGATCAGTGTGTTCACTCTCAATAAGTGCCAGAAGGCTGGGACCATATTTGATTCACCTTTCCTTTCACTGTGGTAGTTATTAGTCCTTTGCATACAATAGATGCTTAATAAATGCTTAGTAGGTATATTCTGTGACATAAGGATACTCTGCATAATTACGCTAACATTTGAGGACTAATTGTGAACAAAATCTTTTTCTGAGAATTTTAATTATAGCAGTGGTTGTTAAATTTTAATGTGTATCAGAATCAGCTGGATGACTCGTTAAAGTACCTTACCCCCAGAATTTCTGATTTAGTATATCTGGAGCAATTTACCTTTCTAGCAATTTCCCAGGTAATGTTGATGCTGCTGGTTTAGAGACCACATTTTGAGAACATGTGGTATATAGTGAATCTCTGTCTCTCTCAAACATCCAAAGATTAGACTACTGGAGGCCTATTCAAGGCCCATTCTATCAATGGAGTGCATGGTGAATCTCTCCTAGTAAAAAAGGGAAATTTATCAGGAATGTAGAATGCGTAGGGAAGATACAAGGCAGATGATGTGATTTTGTACCTACTACATAGTATACTAACAACCAGACAAATCATCATCTTCAGTTTCTTGTACACTAAAGATTTCCTCCCATGAAAGGCAAACAGGTCTTACCCATCCTCCTTGAGGGTAACATGTAATGTAAAGCTAAATATATTTAACAAAACAAAAGAACAAAACATGAACTTGAGCCCAAACTAGGCTCAGCGGCATACCAATCATGTGAATGTGGGCAAATTAACCTCTGTAACACTCTTCCTTTTTACGACAAGCTCAGGATAATCTTGTGACTGTCTCACTTTATGTCCCATGCCTTACAACTGGGAACAGCTGTTATCCTAACCACAGAGGGTTATCATGCCACACATCCTGCAAATGTGGTCCCCAAGGTACTGTGCCTGAAGTGATGAAACAGAATTTCTTGGTTCTGGTCCCTGGGTGGATGCTTAACAGTGTATTACAGGAAGTGTAAAAGAAGCACAAAGCAAGATCCATTTTGGCTTCTATTATAAGCAGAAAGACAACCCTTCCTTCCAAATAAGTTTTTAAAGTTCCCTTTCTGATGCCACTGTGTGCCACAAATGCTGATCCCTCTGGGAAAGAAAAAAGATGGAAGGAAGAATGGAAGAAAGGGAGGGAGGGCATCAGCACTACTTACAGGTAGCGTACTTAGGTAAGGCCAAAGTACTATAAAATTATGCCACTATTTCTTTGTTGACAGGTAAAGCAGGCAGCCCATAAGCAGCATATTAAAGGGAAACAAGAGCATCTGTAGGAATCAAATGATTTGTACTATAATAATAGTCTGTAGTAGTCTGTAACTATTCCAATTGAGAAGTGAGCAAAGATAAAAATTCACAATGAATTTTCTGAATCAAAAAAGGAGAATATTTCCACATGACAGAAAGCAAAGGCAAAAATAGAATGGCTCACACAAGACAGAGTCTACAAATCCCCAAAGCAGAATTCAGATAAGTGAAAATCAGTACAGGCACATTGATTAAAGGTTGTCACCAGTTCACTAGTAATGAACTAAATCTTAATGTCAGAATTCACAGTATGTTCAAATAGTGCTGGGACTACATAAACACAGAATAGACTCTACAAGTAGTTCTCACTGCAGATCAATGCATTCTCAAATCCATTTGTCATTTTCATAACAGAGTTCAAGAACATACACCAGGATTCCAGAAGCTTCTGCTTGATTCTTAAGGATCAAGGTTCTCATATAGGGAGTAGACAAGGTCTGGCCAAGGGGTCCTCTTTTAGACAAATCTAGTACTGAGACTTATATGTGATTCTTGTGATTCAAATTATGCAAAAATTAAATGCTAATTTAAAATGTATGTGATTAACTACACCATTAACACCAAACACACACACACACACACACACACACACACACACACACACACACACACTTTTTATTAAATCTTTCTTCCTGGGATAAAATGTTGGCAAATCCTGCTCCCTTTGTTTGGCCATACTCTTGGTTTAAAGGATGATCAGACGGATGGGGGTGAGGGCATTTCTTCCACCCTCTTAGCTACTGTGGCTACTGTCCTGATGCCTAGGATTCCAAGGGCTTTATTTCCTACCCTCGAGAGCTTCAGACTGCTTCTCTATTCACTTCCAAAAACCAGTACAACTACCCATAGAATCTTTCAGGAAGACTGGGTCCTTGTTTTTCTTTTATTATTTCAGTTACCATTCAGTTACCTGTTTCAGTTACCATTGCTGCATTAAAAACACACACACACACACACAAAAAAAAAAACTTGGTTGTGTTAAGTGATAACCATTTGATATGCTAAAAGATTTTGTGGGTCAGAAATAGTACATCAGAGACATCTTTCTACAATGTCTGGGGACTCATCTGAGTTGCTGAGAGGCTGGAGGTGATTCAAGGTCTGGGACCCAACTCATCCAAAGACTTGCATATCTACACATGTGGTGGTTGATGCTGGCTGTCAACTAGGACCCGAGGGAGCAACCGTCATCCAGACCTCCTCACCTGACTGCCTGGACTTCCTCATAGCTTGGGGCTGGGTCCCAAAACGGAATATCAGGAGAAAACCAGGTTGAAACAGAATCCCTTTTATAACCTCAGAAGACACACAATACTCTCTCTATGGTAGGCATAGCCTCCCCATATTGATGAAGAGGAAACATGGACTCTACTTCTCAATGGGAAGTTCCAGAGCTATGTCACAGAAGAAATAACACTGTGACATTTGTTTGAATAGAATCTGCCATATCATCTATCATTTTTTTTCTTTTTTCTTCCCCCATACTCCAGATATTTTTTTTTTTTTGTACTCGGGATTGAACTCAAGGGCATTCTACCCCTAAGCTATACACACAGCCTGATGTCATTTTTTATTTTGAAACAGAGTCTCACTAAGTTACTGCATGCTGGTCTCAAACCTGTGGTCCTTATTTCAGACTCCCAAGTACTGGGATTATAGGCATGCATCACTGCACTCATTTTTTTATATCATTTCTAAGAAATCTTTGCCTAACCCAAGGTTACAAAATTTTTTCCTTATTTTTCTTCTTGAATTTTTTAGGTTTTACATTTAGGTTTGTATCTTTTGAGTTTATTTTTTATAAATTGTTAGATATGATTGAGGTCCTTCCTTCCTTCCTACACACAGATATCCAATTGTTCTAGCACCAACTATTGAAAAAAGCTCTTTTTTTTTTTACTGCGTTGCCTTTGAGCCTGTTGTAGGTTGAATTTTGTTTCCCCAAAAGATATGTTTGAGTTCCAATCCCCAGGGCCCATGAATGAGGACTTATTTGGAAATAAAGTCTTTTTTTTATAGATGTGATCAAGTTAAGATGAGGTGATACTGAATTCCAATGGGCCCTAATATAGTGACTGGTATCCATATAAAGAAAGAGGTTTGGACACTGAAACAGAGACATAGAGAGGAGAATACCATATGATGATGGAGACAGAGATTGGAACAATTCCTCTACAAGCCAAGGAGTGCCAACGATTGCTGGCAACAACTAGAAGCTGGGAGAGGGAGATGGGACAGATTGTCCCTCTGAGCTCCAGAAAGAACTAACCTTGTCAACACCTTGAATTTGGACTTCTATCCTCCAGAATTATGATTTCTGTTTTCAGCATCCAGTTTGTGGTACACCCAGTTTGTTACAGCTATCCTAGAATATATGCATACAAAATGTATATGTAAATGTATTCAACACATTTTTAAATCTATTGTAATAAAAAATAATTTTATGTGCCCTTGTCACTTTGAATCTATAACACAGACACAGGTATACACGCAGCAGTTTTCCTACTCATTAACTAGTGTTTATTTTGTGGGATTTTTCTTATCTCTCCTCAGTGATGGCATGTGATTTGAGGGCACACACAGGCCCTCTGAATATGCCACTGTAATCTGGCAGGTCACAGGTGGCGCAGTCCTCTCTAGCTGACTTGGCAGTACATGAGCAGCTCTCTTACAATTCTAGGCAGGGGGTAGGAGAGAATGAATCACCAGATGGCTGAAAAGAGACATTTCCATTCATGTGACTCCACGGATGTGGGGCATGCAGAGAGGTCACAGAGAGTGGAGAGAAACAGCACTAAGTGTCCATTGGTCTTCAGGCACAATGGCAAATGCATGGTGTTCAGAGAGGGGCTCCACACTCCACTCAAGTGTGAAGCATATGCACCAGGTCAGTGAATATCCCTTACCATGACCCTCCGTAGGCAAAGAGCTGCACTGCAAAGTGAAAGAATTAACCTTCATAGAGCAGGCTGCATGGTTTCCTTCTGTCTTTCACACTTAACATTCCCCGGCTGCCCCAGGAACCTGACGCAATCCTCCGAGTTTCCCTGCCAGGTCCATATGTAACCAAGTTCCCTCATCCTAATTGCTATTCTTGACTAACCTCCCCGGGGGGCAACAATGGGCTGGCCTGGTGGTTATCTCGAGGATTAGCCTCATCAACCTCAATTTTTTACATCTACCAATGGTTTCTCTGGGATTTTGACTGATGGATTCTATGATGATCAGTACAACACGAAATTCTCAAATGAGAGGCATTATCTGAGGAGGAATATGGATTACGCTCAGGAGGCACACAGGGCAGCAGCAGCATGCTTCAGGCTGACATCCCCGCTGCTGAGCGGCAGAGTTCAGGAAAGGGAATGGAGAAAGAAACCAACAACTATATAGCACCTACTGTATGATGTTAGATACTTTCACTCACACTAGCATGTTAAAACATAAGGAAAACACAGACCAAACCCCAGAAAATGAAATGGAAGCTGTGTGTGAAACACTCACCTTGGATATGGAGGCCGTAGCCTCCTCCAAGATAGTAACACATAAAGTGATCTATGACTATATTATTTGGCATTGATTGTTGATACCCCTTCTACACCTTCAGCCCTGAAGAACTGAAGATTGACGTAAACTGGAGGCAACAGAACCAGGTAAGGCTCCCTGACATGCATCATCTGAGAACAAGTGAGAGTGCTTTCAACATTCCATTCTTATGTTCTTTCCTGAAAACATTATTTCACTATAATAGGTAAAGGTATTTTTAAAAATTAGATATCACTGATAGAACTTTGTTATCAAGACCTTTTATAGCCCAGGATAATCTCCTCTCAAAAGAGCAGGAAGCTGCATCCTGAGGACACTGGCACATTGCCACATTTACAGGATGTCCCATACTACAAACAGAGTACAAATGCTCTGTAAACTCAAGGCCACTTACCACATCCAGACTCCTACATGGATCTAAGCATATGCCATGTACATCTCAGGCACATTTGGCAAACGGATTATTTATGGGACTTGGCAGAGAAGTCTTTATCAGGGTTTTTAGTCACAGTCTCTGTGACAGCACCCACTGTGACATTGAGCAGGTAAAGTGAATAATAATATTTCCAACTTGGAAGGTCAATCCCTGCTCATATTTCTAATTATTAAATATGCCATTATTGAGGTGCTCCCTGTAGCACGGTTTCCTTCTGTGAAGGTAGACGGTTCATTATTCAAAGTTGTTCCTCACTGTGGATAACAGCAACAGCAGAGTACAAGTGCAAAACCAAATGCTATTATTAGAGCATCCCTTTCCCGAAGGGGAAAAAAAAGGCAAGGTGTCTCGGATTCTTGGCACAGAAGGCTAATACTCATTCCTTCTCTTCTCACCTCAGTGCTGTCCTCACTATTAGAGTTCATTGGTAAATCTTGAGACTCCACTAAAATATAACTTCATTAGGTATTATCCTTTAGTATCACCTTGATTAATTTGAGCACATACACAGAGCCTGCCTGGGACTTGGAACTAAACACTTTCCTATGAGAGAAAAGAAAATTATAGGAACCTGCCATTTGATCTAAAAGAAAAAATAAACCAAAAATAAATTTGAGGTTGCATAAATAGAAACTCATAGCATAAAATAAATTTGAGGTTGCATAAATAGAAACTCATAGCATAGAATTCTCTAGAGATTTACCCTACCCAAAGATAGTCTAGACTTTAAAATGCCAGTACAGGAGAAACGTGACCATCTAAATGAGGTACACATTAATTACATTACTTGACCATCCCTGGCCAAGTTTTCTAATAAGGCCTAAATGAATAAACTCGAAAAATAGCAAGCCTAAATAAATAAATTATTTTTATCTCCTCTATATTAACTAGAACACTTTGGAGTCTAAATTATTAAATACTAATCATAAGACTATTCACAGGGCAGCCATAAATTTTGTCCTCCGGTTCTAACTCTTTGCTTATAAACAGCATTAAGCATGTGGCCATGCTCTTAAGAGTTTTCTCAGTATTGTGTTCAGTCGTTTGGCCAAAATTCCATATTGCAGAGAACTCTTCCTCTCCCAAACATGATAATACTAATGTATAGTAACTTTAAACTGAAACAAACAATCTACAACTGAATAAATCATGATAGTCACTAGGATCGTTCTCAGATATTCCAGTTCTCTATAATAGTTTTCTTCCTTATGAAACTCATGTTGAAACCCTAACCCCCAATGCAATGGTATCATCAAGGGGTGAGACATTTGGGAGGAAATTAGGTTTAAATGAGATCATGAGGGTGGGGTCTTCATCATGGAATTTTTGCCCTTATAAATAGAGAAAAACGCAAGAGTTCACTCTTGCCCACATGAGGACACAGCAAGATAGCAACTGTGTATCTACCAGGAAAAAGAGCCCTTACCAAGAATCTATTGTACAAGAGATTTGATCTTGGGCTTCCCAGACTTCCAAGCTATAAGTAATGTTTGTCATTTAAGCCATCCAGTCTATAATAGCCTATTGTAGGAGCCCACATGGATTGAAGCATCGTCTTACCAGGTGCAAGGTAAGACTGCATTTCTTCACTACTTTATATTTAGTCATGGCTATGTAACTCTATTTAGCTGACAAAATGTGGGCATGAGCCTTTAGAGTCAAAGCAAGATTTGTCATGTTCTCTTCTCCCTACTATGGTGACCTTTCAAGGTCATGCCAAAATACATCCTCTACTTGCTTGGGTCTCTGAGTGACTGTTCTGATGAGGGTCTTCCAGCTGGCCTGTGGCCTGACATAGACATGACAGCTGTCACATGACATAGACACCAACTTTTATACTATTAATCACTGAGTTATGTGTAGTTTTTCACTACCTCAGTGTAGCTGAGCTTATCCTAACTAATATAACAATGACTGTTTATTTAAGGAGAAAAACTAACCAAGTGGTTTAACTAGTATGGATAGAACGGTCACTACTGATACCTCATCAAAAGAACATATTCCCCAGTTATGATTTTTTCCCCATGAGTAAGAATGGATTTCATGGAATAATCTGCCTTCTTCATTTCTCTTCACATCCATTCCAGAATGTGAAGTAGTTTGGAAATAGGGTTATCTCAGATATAATTAGTCAAGATAAGGTCATAGTGGAATAGAGAGGGTCTTTAGTCCAATATTTACTGGTGTCTTTATTAGAAGAGGAAAAGAGAGCCAGAGACAGGCACAGAGGGGAGATGGCATGTGTCAAAGGGTGTAAAGATTGGGGTTATATAACTTCAAGCCAAAGATGCCAAGAACTGCCAATAACCACCAGAAGTTAGGGGAGTGACACACCCAGATTCTCCCTCTAAACTCTCAGAAAGGAAGGAACCCTGATTTTGGACTTCTGGCATCCAGTCTGTGAGAGAATAAATTTTTGATGCTGTAAACCACCAATATGTGGCACCTTGTTACAGCCAAGCCCTGAAAAACTAATATAGTGTCTTTGAACTGTACTCTTTCTACCATTCCTCAGCTTGCTTGACATCGTTGAGTCTTCACACAATGGGCACCCCTATTCCTGTACTCCTAGCTGTTCATTCTTTCTTTTTGTGCTAAGTATTGCATCCAAGGGTGTTCTAGCCTTTTTTCTAGCCTTTTTAGGGGTGTGTGTGTGTGTGTGTGTGTGTGTGTGTGTGTGTGTGTGTGTTTGTGTGTGTAACTGGGAATTGAACCCAGGAACATTCTACCTCTGAGCTACACCCCCAGCCTTATTTTATTTTTAAACAGGGCCTTTCTAGGTTGATGATCGTCTCACTACTTTCTGAGGCTGTCCTTGAACCTGTGATCTTCCTGTCTCAGCCTCCCAAGTACCAAGATTACAGTTGTGTGCCACCACACCTGGCTTAGCTTTTGTTTTGAAATAGGATCTTTCTAGGTTGCTGAAAATCTTGTTCCAATGCTGAGGCTGTCCTGAAAGCTGCAATCCTCTTGTCTCAGCCTGCCAAGCACTGGGATTACAGATGTGCACCAGCATGCCTGGATCCTTGATGCTTTTAAAGCCTTTTTCCTGAGTTGAGTAAAATTGGGTCTGAAGCCTGAGCAGCTCTTTCTCCAAATATATGAAACAATGTCTTGTTCACCTTTTAATCCAGCGCCTTCTCAGAACCTTGCATAACACCTGACCCAGAGCAAGACCTCAACAATATCTAAGGAACTTACAGAACTAGCACTAGGCATTGCCTATATTCATCTGGCAGCCCTCATCTCATACTGAACAGCACCTCAGAACAACTGACTTACTAAGCCTGCAAGTGCTGCCTTACTCCATGGCCTATTATGAAAAAATACACTGGGTCACTTTAGTAGTCAGCCTAAGTCAGTCCATCCAGACATGGGTGCCAACCATTCTATGGCCTATTAGTGACAGCCCCCTCAATGATTACATCAGGGCAACCAAACAGATAATCACCAGAGCTAGATTTGGGGTATCTGAAGTGAAGGACAGTCATTAATCGCTGAGAATGAAATGAGAAACCCATGACAAAGGAAAGCTAAAACTTCCCTATTAATCTGGAAGATTGAGACTCCGCATGCACCCAGCCATGTCACCAATGAATGTGTGCACAAAGCATAACCCTCAACAGTTTCTGTTTATTCATTTGTTATTCATCTTAATGAGTTGGCTCACAGGAAAGATATCTACTGGCTTCCATATACACTCCACTTTCTTTTCCAAGCATAAAGCAAAGCCAATTTTTTTTTTCATTTGGGCTGGGAAAGAGTCCTAATTACCTAAGAACAAACACATTTCAATCTCAGGAGAACTAAGTTTCTCTGTACTGAAATGCAACCAAAACACAGATTTCTGTCTCATGCACAGAGAGAAATCCAATTTAAGGTATTCTTCTAGACCACTTTAGGCCTGGGAGATTCTCCAGTCGACTATCATTTGAAATCATATCCCTTGCAAACAAATGCTCCTTGAAGCATTCTTTTCAGCGTTAATCTTTCTCATTTGTAGTGTTTGGGCAATTCTGTAATTAGCACAACTACTTTATCATCCTTTTAAGCATCTCAAGGTATCTACCAACTTCTAAAAGGTCTCAGGAAGCCATCCCCTTTCCTTACAGGTAGCCAGGAAATCTATAGCTGCTTTCAAAGTTCTATTGCTTTTTGAGACAAGTAGTTTATCTTCTTATTTCCTCTCTAATGCTGGTCTTTAAATGTTGAATGTTCTTAGCTTATTCTGGATACCCTACTCCACAGTGAATCTGAAAGAAGGGAAAGCCAACTTGAGGCCAGAATGGTCATTTGTTTTACTCATTTCAAGAATGTGCACATTATCAAGGAAGAGTGGCTGGCTATCCACACTGAGCTCCAGAAAGGGTCTTACACTTTCCAGTGTTTTCTCCACAGATCCTCGCTAAATATGCAAATAATCTGGAAGAGACACATATCCTTTATTGAAGTATTTTTTTCTCCACTGCTGCATCAATCAGGGCACTGAAGGGATAACTATTTCTCCAGATTTGGGAAGAACAGGGCCCCAGGTTGACATGGAATGTCATGGTTAGATATAGGAGGTCCCCTGAAGAGGTCATGTATTAATGTTCAGGGTTGATTTAGTTAAGTCATGAGGGTTGTCATCTCTCCAGGTGGCCTGGACCTGTACGGTGTAGCTGAAGAAGGCGAGTCCCTGAGGGCTTGGCTTTGGGCATCACATTTGGTCCTTGATTTTCTTGAGCATGCTCTCTCTCTGCTTCTGGTCTCCATGATGTGAGAAGCTCATCCCTTTTTGTTGTTGTTGTCAATGTGAGGAGCAAAGCCCTTGTGTTCTGCTCCTATTCTCTCTGCTTCTCACTGCCATGCCCTGAGCTTCAGACCCTGGCTTCACATGGGCTGAACCCCAAGATCTCCAAAAAATAACTGTGAGCAAATAAATGTTCCTGCCTCTAAGTTGTATGGTCATTTATAGCAGTGATTACAGCAGTGAGAATGCTGAATAAGACACAGAA
The DNA here is from genome assembly GCA_004027655.1 of Graphiurus murinus. Classification (NCBI taxonomy): domain Eukaryota; kingdom Metazoa; phylum Chordata; class Mammalia; order Rodentia; family Gliridae; genus Graphiurus; species Graphiurus murinus. The sequence goes on from PVLC010002573.1 coordinate 89,874, forward strand.
TAAGGAGCCAGAGAGGCTCCAAAGACATCATAGAGACATCAGTGAGATCCTCTACCTCTGATCAGAGAAAATAGTTACCCCAGTTTCAGAAATAAGACTGAGCCCCTTATAATTAAGAATGATACCCTTATTTTAAAAAAAAGTAAGAAGGCACTAAGCACTCAGAAATTTTTAGAAGAGGTTAGGACAGAAAAGGTCAAGGGAAGGATGCCAAAAACTGAACTTCACAACTTGTCCAGCCAGCTCTACTATATGAAAAATGCTAGTGTCACATATGAAGGTGACAAGCAGAACCAGCACCAATTAATGCTGTGAAAAACCAGGACATGAAAGAGAAGTTTGAAGGAGAAACAGGAGAATCAGGTACATTGAGGACTCTGAATATATGGATCATGGAGCTGAGTAATGGGAAAAGAGAAAACCAAAGCTCACCTCTTTATTCCTTGGGAGCTGTCTCTAGTACCAATTTTATTCCTGCATTCGACACATGTGTATCTATGTTTATAGCTGCACAATTCACAATTGCCAAACTATGGAAACAGCCAAGTTGTCCATCAACAGATGAATGGATTACAAAACTATGGGATATGTACACAATGGAATTTAACTCAGCCATAAAGAAGAACAAAATCATGTTATTTGCAGGGAAATGGATGGAACTGGAAACATTATGTGAAGTGAGATTAGTCAGTCACAAAGAGTAAAAAAAGCATATGTTCTCCCTAATAGGTGGATGCTAGGGAGAAGATGGGGCATAGGAGGGACTTCAGATGAAAAAGGAAAAACCCTAGATAAGGAAAAAAGTTGACTTAACTGAAGGGGATGGACGAGGGGCGGGAGACACCCTGAGGCACATGATGTACTTTCACAAACATATCAAAGTCAAGAACTAAACTGAACTTGAGAGGGAGGGAGGGTAAGGGAGTGGGGTGGGAATTGGGGAAGAAGTTAAATGAGAAATGTGTGCATATATATCTTTATCAGCTTGTACCTAACAAAGATGTATGATTACAATGCACCAATTAATAAATTTTTTTTTAAAAAAAGAATCCCTTATCCCTTAAGGGAGCCTGTGCAAAATCCCCTCTCTCCCTACGGCCTAGCAAATACTATGGCTTTAATAAAATAAAAAAATATGGTGCTTGTTTAAAAAAAATAGATCATTTGATGAGGATCTAGGGAGATAGTGGCCAGGAGGAGGTCAAAGCAGGATAGAAGATTTGTAAAGCCAAAGATGTCCTATCTAACAATCAGTATCCCAAGACGTTCTGTATCCAACACATACCCCCATGGACCTCAGCCACCACACAGTGGCAGACACGATCATCTATCAGTTATACTTATCTAACAGACAGACAGTAGCTTAAGCAAATATTTATTTTCCTCATGAACAATAAATTCTGTGTTGTTTCAATAATGCAGTGTAGTCCAGACAATGTTGCTGTGATTCTCTTGGCTTTCCTAACAGATTGCAAGATGGCAGCAGCAACTCCAGAGTTCAGATCTCACCTTGCATTCAAACACAGGAAGCTGAGGACAAGACTAGAAAGTCTTCTGGAACTTTCTCTAACCAGGAAGGGAAAAAAAATCTTTCCTTGAAGGTCCAAGCAGATGTCTTATATTCTCAAAGATCTATATCACAATTCCATCTTTAGGCCAGGGTCTGCATTTACATTCCCTAAGATCAATAGAGCCCCATCTGGTACCTGTGCAAAATCAATTACCCTTGCTCCTTCTTAGGAGCAGAAAAGATGGGGCCATGGCCTTTGGGAGCTCTAATTTCTACTTTTAGGAGATCCACTGGATTAGCACAGAGCCATGAAGACCAGCAGAAGCTGGAGACTGCTGGAGCCATCAGTTGTGGAAAAAAAAATCATCCATCTAGGGCAGGCATCCTCTCCAAATTTAGAACCAAGAACTAGCCTTCCCAGAGGCTTCTCTGAAACTGTTAAGAAATTATAATTAGACTTTTTGCTTCTACTAAGCCTTTCATCACAGGAGCTCCGAGCTCTTCCCTGCATCATCTCATTAATCTTCGCAACACCATTTGAAGCAGCTGCTATCCACTGTCATCTTTATTTTCAGGATTAAGGAACTGAGATGGAGGTACATGTTAATGGATTTCCCAATGCCGGATACTCAGTAAGTCACCACCCGCTGAGGATGGGACCAAAACTTACTCATAAAAGACCCTGGGCAAGTACTTAAGAGTTCATTTACTTACCCAGAAAGCATGAGACCCACAAGGTGGCTTGATGGGAAAATGTCAGAGCTCATAAAAAGGAGTAAAAAGCCATGATTCATTACCAAGAGAGGCTTCAGCAAGCCACTTCTGCTCTGAGCACATTCTTTGGCTAAAAAATAAGAAGCCAGGCATGGTGGTACACATCTGTAATCCCAGTACTTGGAAGACTGAAATAGGAGGATCGCAGGTTTGAAGGCAGCCTCAGCAATGTAGCAAGACTTTCAGCAACCTAGCAGGATCCTGTTTAAAAATAATTTTTAAAAAATATGGCTGGGGGTGTAGCTTGGGGGTAGAATGTCTCTGCGTTCAATGTCCTGTATCATTAAAAAAAAAAAAAATAAGGACAGTACCATCTACCCCATCTAATTTGCTCAGCTGTTTTGAAGACAAAAGTTGGTTCAAGTGAAACCATATGAGGTAGGACGTTTTGTAATATCTAAGTCAATTCAAGCCACTGTTATTTGAGAAGGTTGATAGAACCAACATTTAAAACAAGCCTGCTGCCCTAGGTTCAAAGACAGTCCTAAATTGCAACCAGACAATGATTATGTAATGCTTCCCAGATGACCAAGAAGTTTCTTTTGCCATTCAATGTGATGTGAACACATTTTCAGCACCTACTATATGGAAAGTGCTATGTGGAACACAGAGGTAATAGGATATGACCCACATCCTCCAGAAAAATGCAGTTGGGTGGAAAAGAAGACAAAAAAGCCTCTCATTTTCCTGTGAAGCAAAATGAAAAAAATTCGATAATAGACAATCAGGTCAGATGTGGAAACTCAAAGAAAGCTTAGGGAACCTCCCATCTGGCTGCTCAGAGGAAGCTTCCTGATGTTATACGGTGATAGGAAAAGAGGATCCAGGTAGCAGGAATATCATAGTGGGCAGTCCTGGAAGCCAAGTATGTGAGATTAGTATGGCTGGAGAAGTACATGAGGATAGACTGTAAACATTCCACTGAAAAACCTGTGAATCAGGCAATTGGTAGGATGTTGTTGTTGTTCCTTAATTGCAACTAAGCCATAGCTAAAGTCAGAAAGAACTCTAATTACCTAATTCTACAATATCAAGAGGACAGTTGAGGGCAGTCACCTCCCTGCAGGGTTTGTATATCCCATCTCGTTACCCTACTCACAGAGATCTGGGAGAAAGACTGGTGTTTGGCTTTGGAAGTATAATATTCATGCGGAATGACCCCCTTTGTCATGGAAGAAAGAGAAAGGAGGTCTCTCTCTCACCTGAAAAGTCCAGAGTCCCTACACAAAAGAACTATAATCTTGTTTTTCAAGCAGGTGCTGGCTATACTAAACTTACCAGCAAAGTGTAGTCTGCTAAGAGGACCCTTAGGAATGTTCTGGAAGCCTGAAAGTGAGGTGCGTTGTCCTTTTCATAAGGTGCTACCTAATATTTGTCACCGATGTTTGGAGAGTATATTTGAAGAGAGACATGCATGTCTATTTCAGGGCTAGAGGTTTCTATAAGCAAGAGACCTTCTGAGGGTTAAAGGGACAAAAGAGAACCAGGAAAACTCTAGAGGATCTGGAGGAGGGCTCCAGTGATCCCCATGGTCCCACATGGACACAAATGTTGGTGGTGGGGCAGGAGCTGGGTGGCTTCCCAGGCAGCCACTGAGCCAGGATGTCCACAATGAGAAGTTGAGACATGTGCTGACAATAGTCACCTGATGTTCCTCTTTCTCCTTACCTGCCTCCTGGACTTTACCCTTCTTTACCCCCAAACTGAAAGATCTAACTATAGCCTGACCTACAACAAATAAGCTTTACATCATGACACAATATGCACTGTTCCAGATAGCTGGCACACATACAACTAAAGTTATGCTTTTTTTCATGAAATAATACTCTGTGTAAAATACTCTGTAGGGTGTATTACTTTTTTAAAAAATATAGATTCAGCTGGGCATAGTGGCACATGCTTGTAATCCTAGTACTTGGGAGGCAGAAACAGGAGGATGGCAGGTTCGGGACCAGCCTCAGCTACTTAATGAGGCCCTCTACAACTTAGTGAGACCCTGTTTCAAAATAAAAAATAAAAAAAAGATATACAGATTGAGACTTTCTGAATTGATTTTCTGATTTAGTAATGGCTTACAAATTGTATTTTGCAACAAAACTGGCAATATGGAAAAGAGGGTTTTCAGAGCTAGATTGTACATACTCCCTACACACACACACACACACACACACACACACACACACACACACACACAGAGTTCCATGGCTCTAGCCTAAGGTAAAAAAAAAAAAAAAGGCAAGTTTTGAATAGAGTTTGAAATAAAATTTGAAAAAAAAAAAGCAAACATTTCTGAAATGAGACTGTTTAACAACCTAAGATCATAATCCAGTCATCAAAGGATTTACTGCCCAGTTACAAAATGTCATGGTAGGAGAGGGTGGTGAAGTAGAATTGAAGGCAGTGATCAAAAAATTAAACCGTTTCCTGTGAGTACTAGCAATATCGAGAGTCCTAAATAAAATTGGATGGAACAATATTGTGAAAACTCATGTTAAGAAACAGCAGTGCAGAACCCCTAAAAGATCAGAGAAATCAATGTCCTCATCAGACTGTGTTGAAGACCAGGTCGGTAACACTGGAGATAGAAACTCTGCATGCAAAAGAGACAGAAATGGAAAGACTTCCGGATCAATGCTGGGAGAACTTCCGGGTCAGATAGGGACTGCCCTTTCCCAGGTAGTCTCGGGCAGGCCCTGAGAGAGACGCCGGTGGGGTACAAAAGCTGAAATAGGAAAAATCCTTAGCTCCTCTGCTCCTTCTCTAGCAACATCATCCCCTCTCCAGCACAGAGTGAAAAAAGATGGTGGAGCACAGGGGGAGTTTGGGTTTGTTGGGTTGACATGGGTGGACAGGATGTCTGCAGAGGCAACCTTTCCGCAGTGAGTGGCTCCCTGCCGCCAGTTGCTGCTTCCGGCCACTGGAGGGCGCGTCTTCTCCTCTCCTCGGTCTCCTCCCGAAGTGAGAGCCTTCCAGCGGTGCTGCAGCTGGCTGAGCCGCCGGTGCCTCCAGCTTCTGCAGCCTGGAAGCCCCACACCAAGCGCTGGGAAGACGACCCTAGATCCTAGGCATGTCCCACCGCCAACAGTTTGTGAAACACATCAGCATCCGTGTTCAGAAACAACTACTCTTCCGGGGAAGCTATGAGGTCAGGAATCCCTAGAAAGTGTCCAGACAGCCCTAGTGGAAAATGGTTTCTCCGGCAGGCCCCCCATCCCAGGCTCACTGCAGGGCAGTAACCCTCTGACGTCTCAGGACCCGGTGCCCCTTTTCATGGGTGCCCCTTGTGCTAAGTAGACCCAGTGAAGAACAAAGGAGCTTCCGAATCTGAGTGGCCACCAGAGAGGGATCACGGTCACTTTTATTTATTTTTGTTTTGATAATTAATTATTAAGGTACCTGAAAGAAGGAAAACAGCTTAGGCAGCCTCTGCACAGGGTAAGACTCCCTAAATGTACCAAGTTGGCTGCCTCTCCGAGTCCCTTTGTTCTCTCCTCGCCCTCTTCTAAACATGCACACTCACTGCACCCTGCATTATTTGTCTTCAGTGAGTTAGAAGGAAGGTATTTAAGATAAATCAGGGTGGAACTCTGACAGAGGCCTTTTACCCAAAAATGCCCTCAGAATTAACAGGAGACTGTTTTGTTTACATGATTTGCCTCCTAAGAGTAACTGATTCCCATGGTTTGGGTTCAGTCACTTGAATGTGTATGGTTTTGGGGGGTAGAAACAGCCTACATTTTTCTAAACCTTGAGATGAACAAGAATTATTATCATTGTCAGTAAAAAAAAAAAAAAATACTAAAGTGAAAAATTACTCCCTTCCCATTAAGGAAAAGGAATTTCATATTATGAAAAACATTGTTTTTTTCTTTTTGTAATCTGAAATTTGTTCATGGTGGTGCAGACCTGCATTCCTAGTACTTTGAAGACTGAGTCAGAAAGGTCGCAGGTTTGAGGACAGCCTCAGCAAGTAGCAAGTCTCTCAACAACCTAGCAAGACCCTGTTTCAAAACAAAACAAAACTAAATAGGACTGAGGTTGTAACTCGGAGGCAGAAAGTCCCTGGTTTCACTCCCCAGTACCACCCCCCCCCACACACACACACCTACTAACTATATGCTAAAACCCAAAACAGTCCTTAGGTAATCTGAGAGATGCTTGAGATAAAAATCCTACAAATCACACCAGAATATTTGTCAGACTACATGCCCAAAGTAGACAGTACAAAATCATTGGTTCTCTCGAATAAGTGGATTGTCATTATCGATGAGGGGTTTTTCTGCTGGAGGCTGTCTCAGAGCCCATAGATAAAGATTTCTAATCCTTTTTTTTTTTTTCTCCTTATTTGCTGAACCTAGGCCTCAATGTTTGGGATACTTTCTGTGACTTGGACTGCTTTCAGTATTACTGTAGACAATAAAAGAACTTCTGTACAGCAGTCCCCCTCCCTCAGCAGAACACCATGGACCATATCTGAACAATGTAAGTGTTCTCATATGTAGAATTAGGCTAACCCATCTGCCTCTGGAGACATCTGTAGGGATCCTATGGACTAGCAGAAAAACAATGACTAATGTATTTTTATAGTGGTCCTACCCTTGCTCTGGGTTTATGTTTCTAAAATCACACCACTGCCATCCATTCCAAAAAAAGGGGGGAGGGTGAAGTTGGAAACATTAAGGAAAATAAGATTGGAAGATAAAAGATATGTAATGACTGCGATGAGGGTGTCACTCAGTGTAGAGCACTTTCCTAGCACATGTGAGCCCCTGAGGTCAATCCCCAACATCACACACACACACAAAATATACATAAAGATTAATTTTTTGTGTCTCTTTGACTAGGCTATAAAAACTGGCTGTTTTGCAAACACTAGTTTGGATATCGTGAAGTCATTTTGTCTATGTGATTAACATCTACAATCAGGTGATTTTGAGTAAAAGGGAGTATGTGGGTGGGCCTTGCCCAGCCACGTGAAGGCTTCAACAGCAAAGATTGAAGTTTATTGAAGAAGGAATCCATCCTGCTTCAAGAGTATTGCATCAGCTGGACAAGGTAGTGCACACCTGTAATCCCAATACTTGGGAGACTGAGACAGGAGGATCACAGGTTCAAGGCCAGCCTCAGCAACCTAGTGAAACTCATGGCAACTTAGGGAGAACCTGTTTCAAATTTTCAAAAAATAAAATAAAAAGGGTTGGGGATATAACTACAAGGATGAATATCTCTGGGCTCAATCATCAGTGCCAAAAAATAAAATAAAAATAAAAATACAGCGTCAATTCCTCCCTGAATTTCTAGCATGCTGGTGCGCCCCAAAGATTTTAGACTTGCCAGCCGTACAATGGCAATTCTTTGAGATAATTCTGTGTGTGTCTGTGTGTGTGTGTGCTTGTGCGCGTGCACACATGTGCAGGTGTCTCCTACTGATTCTGCTTCTATGGAGAACCCTAACTGATACAAAATTCTAGTGAAGCTACTTTATGTTTTATAGGTTAAAACAATGATTAGACATTAAAGAATGCTATTTTATACATTATTATTAACACAGATTTCTGGTTTTGTTTGGGTACCCAGATTCTCCCAAAGACCCCCTATGTTTCATTGGAGGATGACCTGACCCCTATCTTCAGGAATGGCTCTCATTGGCCTGAGGGTGAACCATCCCCTTGCCAATGATTGGCTGGGGTGGGATCACATGACTTAGTAAAGACCAATGAAGTATAGGAGAAGAGGTTTACTGTTTGTCCTCATTCTTGGAAAAGGCTTTTTTTTTTTTGCTCTCCCCTCTTGGCAGAGTAAAGGAATCTTAGGTTCTCCCCACACTACCACCCAGGTCATTGGTACTGGCAGCTCCTGGCAACTTCCCTTTGCTCAAAGGAAAATAACATGAATCCCTGGTAATGCTGTTGAGCTAGATGGGTCACCCAGCCACAAAGCATGCACTGACTCTGCGCTTCCTTTTAAGTGAATCAATACTCTTTTTTAATTATATAAACCAGACAGAGCCTAGCTTCTTCTTTGTTGCAACCAAATGACCATGTTTCCTTGCCCTTAGTTTCTTACCTATAACAGGGAGAGCAGGACGAGAAAACTTAAGCTCTCTGCAAACTCTCAATATCTGTGAATTGCACATTTAAGTGCTGGCACTAACTACTGTATATTTGTCAATTATTGTTTAGAGATACTAAATTTTATTGTAGTTATGTTTCTAAGTACATCTTCAATTTTAGAAAGAGTAAAGTGACACATGAACTTCAAATCTATAGTCTTTTTGTCTCACTGTGTTCCCAGGTTGACCTTGAATTCTTGAGTTCAATCTATCTAGCCATAACCTCCTCAGTTCCTGGAACTGAGACATACTTGCCTTTAGAGTACAATTTGTTGTCATTTTTTCCATTGGACTTAACCATAGGGAACTACTTTCAGCAACAATAATTTTTACTACTTTCTGATATATGAAATTCTCTAACAAATAAATAATAAGTAGAAAAAGAATCAAATTGGAAAATGGGGGAAATGATAAAAACAAACAATTCTCAGCAAAGGAAATACAAATAAATCTTAAATCTATGGAGATACATTCAACTTCACTCACAGAGCAAGATGCAAATTAAAGTGACAGATTGCTTTTCATACACAAGATTGGCAAGTTGTCAAATGTTTAAAGATGCACTGTGGTGTGAAGATAAAAGAAAATAGCAACTTTCCTACCAATCATGGGAATTGTCACTGAAGACTAGCAATTAGAAGTAAGGATATAACTTTCAAGAAAGGCAATTTGGGAGTTGGACGTGGGGGCACACACCTGTAATCCAAACCTGCTCTAGAGACTAGGGCAGGAGAATTGCAAGTTCGAGGTCAAACAGAGCCATGTAGTGAGACCCTGTCTTGACACAAAAACTGAAAAGGGCTGAGAAATAGCTCAGTGGTACAGCACCCCTGGGTTTGATTCCCAATACTACACAAGGAAAAAAAAAGGCAATTTGGTATTATCTATAAAAATTGCAAATGCCTATAACCTTTTACCCAGCAGTTCCCCTTTCAGAACTCAATCCTACAATTACATTTGCCCATGTATAAAATGATACTATTTATAATTGCAGTATTTTGTAACATATATATCAACAGAAAAATACTAAATTATCATTGATTTATAGTATAATTCTCAGCTGTTAAAGAAATGAGACAGCTCCCTAAGCAATAAGATGGAATGATCTATCCTAGTTCTCAGGCTGCTAAAACAAAATGCCATAAACTGGGTAGCTTGTAAACAACAAACACAAGAAGTTGCTCACTGTTCTGAAGGCTAGAAGTCCAAGGCTAAAGTACCAATAGTTTCAGTACCTGGTTTTGGCCTGTTCTATGGTTCATAGATAATTCTTCCTCCTGTGCCCTTACATGGTGGAAGAGATCAGCTGGCTCTCAGCGTTCTCCTTTATAAGGATACCAATACCAATCATGAGAGCTCTGTCCTCAATTTAATTCCCCAAAGCCCCACAAGCTTGATCATCACCTCAGGGTTTGAAACTTCAACTTTGGGGAATACGATGAGACCATAGCAATCTCTAAATTCAATATTGGGTAAGAACAACAAAATGAAGAACAATGAATATATGGTACAATTTATATTTTTTGAAAAAGAATAGTTAACTATATGTGTGTGTAGCGTTAAACTAGGAAGCTACAGAAGAGAGTGGGGATGTGTTTAATCTAAGGCTTTTAACACAAATACAAGAAGACAGGTAAAAAAGGTTTAAATTTTCACTAGATATCTTAAACTTTTTGACATATGAATGTGTTATTAGCTGTTTTTAAAAATTAATAATCTTGGGAGAAAGTTCAGTTGCTATTATAAATATATTTTCTAATTTGCTATAATTTGCTTTCAGTAACTCTGAAACTAAATTACAAAGTTTATACTTAGTATAAATTATAATTAATGATCAGATATGAAACAATGATTTGGTACATTTGTTCTAATTTCCCTTTATGAACAAATAAGAGCAGTAGAAGAAGAATCTTGAATTAGGGGGAGGAAATTAATCTTATCTATAAAACATTTAAAAAGCTAGTTTGCTGGGCATTTGGCTTTTCCAAGCATTATACCCTTAAACTGCCTTACACAGATGTCTCCCAATCCAGTATCTTATATTTTCTTCACATCCACTCATACAAAGATTGACTAGATAGCTTCAGTGTACCAGACCCTGCAGACACGAGAGAGAGAGAGAGAGAGAGAGAGAGAGAGAGAGAGAGACAGACAGAGAGAGACAGAGAGAGACAGAGAGACAGAGAGACAGAGAGAGAGAGAGAATGAATGAATAAGCCCAGCACAAGTGTCATCTTCATGAGCTCGGTCTTTTTCACTATTGTCATCCTTCAAGTCATATGCAAAGGATGATGATAGAAACTCAGAACACCAGCTTTTAAACTCTGGAGAACTCAGATGCAGAACTAGGACTGCCATCTGGAAAAACAAGACAATGAGAATTTACAGACAGCACTGTTGGTCCACAGAAAACCATTTTAGAATTAATTTTGCCCAGTCGGGATTTCAGTGCCTCAATAAATGTTTATTTTAGGAAGAAAAAGAGAAAAACAAAAGAAAAAACCCAGCTGATAAAATAATTCAGGAGAAATAACCTCTGAACCTGGAACTAATACATGCAGGCATTAATTCACTCACCCGCTTGCTTGGTAAATACAACAGAGATAATTAATTAAATGTATAATGTACCATCGGGTGGTAATAAGTGCTATGAATAAAGTAGAGGAGGGTCTGCAGATAGAGGCTGCCATTTTGGATGGGTGGTGGTTCAGGTTCTCTCTGAGCAGAGGCTGTTTAAGCAGAGATTTGAAGGAAGTGAGCCATGTGGCTACCTCTAAGCAAAAGTAAGAATAGGTCAGCAGCAAAAGCTCTGATATGGAAATCTACCTAGGGATTTGAAGAATCAAGAGGCAAAGAGGAGAGAATGTCCTCATGGAGTTTAGAATAACATAGCTGAGGAACAATGTCAGTGTTTCTTCTAGAAAGCACACCCAATCGTTATATAATTCCACACAAACAGTCCTGGGTCTTTAAAGCAAAAACAGAATCTTTTTATTTAGAGACAGGGTAGGAGTTCATTCACATGGAATGGTGTCACTAACACTGACCAATCGCCCTCTGGCCAATAAATACTTTCAGGGATGGAGCTTAGTGGTAAAGTGTGCACCTGCGAGGATCTGGTTTCAATCCTTGGAACTAAAAAAAGAAAAGAATATACTTTCATCCCCACCCATTGATCCATGGATTCCCTTCCATAGGAGCAGTGCTTTGGGGCTGTATTTTGTGGTTAGTTTCAAAATGGAAAATGCCTTGGAAATATAATACAGAGATCTGAATTTATATCAAGATAAAAATAACTATTAACTAATATTGCTGTGATCAATATAGGTTTTCTGAATTCAGGGAACAGCGAGGCATTGGAACAAATAAATTCATAACATAAAAGTTGGAAGTCCCCAAATTCAGCTCCAGCCGCTGTGCTATTTTCTCTCAGACATTGCTGAACAAAAATATTCTTTCTCCCTAGAGAGAAAAAAGGTATTTCTGTTAAGCTACCATACCTTGTTAGAAATATCCCTTAGGGACACACAGCTCCCTTTGGAGTCTAATTATATATTCACCCAGCAGTGTTCTGGTCTGAATTTAGTTATCTGAGAAATGCCCAGAAAGGGAATACCATTTGCAGACAGCTGCACTAGGTAATCACACACTGTAAATTAATAAATCAACTGTTTTATATAATTCCAACTCTGGTGAATTTTGCTTTTCTAACAGGGCCAAAGACACAAATTTGAAATAAGCTAATGAATAGATGGAACAGTTGCTGGACTTCAAATCTGTGAACCCCTTGGTTAAATTTCACACTTCTTCCCAGATTTGATAATGAAAGGAGTTCATTATCTGGACGGAGGTCATAGAAAAAGGAATCCATTTGTTCCTCAAAAGATTCAGTTATAATTAGATATAGAGTGTCCCCTGAAGGGCTCATGTACTGAGGTTCAGAGTGGGTATGATTAAGTCATCAGGGTTGTAATTTCATCAGTGTTAATCCATTGTGATGGGTTGACAGGATGGTAACCTGGGAGGTAGCGTGTGGCTGGGGAAGGTGATTCCCTGGGGAAGTGGCCTTAGAGACCACCTGTGTCTTTGAATTCCCTTGCTTCTGGCTTCCATTATGTGAGGTTAGAACCATTGCTGTCTCCTTCTTTCTCCTTCCCCCTACCATGCCCTGGAATCTGCAAACCTTAGCCTCACATAGCATAGACTGAACCTCCAGAATCTACTAAAACTGTAAGCAAATAAATCCTCCTTCCTCCAACTTGTGTAGTCAGTCTATTGGGATGATAGCAGTAGGAACGTTGACTGAGACAGATTCAATGAAGCAGATACTCTGGGCTATGTACAGGGCATCTAAGGGAAAACATACCCACCCCTCTCCACAGGAGGCCACTATATCTAGCAATTAAAAGGGATCAAGACTCTCAAGGCTGCATTCAAGATTCATAAATGCCACTCTCTCAGAGGATTTGTTCTTTAGAGGTAACTATTAGACTTTGGATTCTGGAGCTTTCGCACCAATCCCTCTTTTCTAAATAAATCATCAAAATGGCCCTTTATTGACTTAACTATAAACTGGGTAGCTGCACTTTCCATAGGAGTGAGGGATGGGGAGGTTTGAACAAGAGCACAGGGCTTCCTGGAAGGAAAGGAAAGCAATGGAGACTTCTACCCTTTCTTATTCAGATTTTAACTGGTGTTTTACACTCAGGGTTCCCCAACTGAGGCCCAGAGTCAAAGGAATTCATGATAGGAAGCTCAGAAAAAGAAAGGAAGGGCAGCTCCTGACCTGTGGCCTAGATCCAAACATCCAGGGCCTGATGTCCAAGCCAGAAGGCAGGATCTAAATATGATGTCCAGTGATGCAGATACTCATATGCACTGGCTGATTTAGCAATAGAGTCATGACTGAGTAACCACCAGAGGAGGGAGGGGAAGGGAGAACAAGCCGTTCATTACTAAGAACCCGGGTACTTTAGGTCCCCGACATAACATGAAGATGTTCCCACAGAAAATGCCTAAAGCTACCACTGCAGAAATGTCAGCACTGTATCAAAAGCAGAATCCTGATCATCATATTCCAGCATCTCAGCATCATTCTTCTGTTTCACTCCCCATGCAAATGTACACCACTGCCGGTACCAGGCTTCAGCCTCCCAAACTCCCTGTACAACAGATAGCCGCGAGCCACCGAAACCAGCTAGTGCTAACTTGAGCAAAAGGGAAGTTGTTGGAAGGATGCCAAGTAGCATGTAAACTCTGCAGGACAACTAAAGAACCAGGCTTAGAGAATGGTCGGGCATCCAGGAGGCTGGGCAGCACAAAGGATAGCTTCAGGACACGGCTTCTGGCACTGCTTATTTGGGTGTCATGGACTGTGAACACCAGAGGGCATTATTTCTCAGATGCCCCTGCATCTCTCATCTCTCCCTGGAAAGTTGCAGTGTCGGGATAATCGGCCTGTTCCTTACTCCAGTTTTCAAGGGCTTAGGAGGGGAGACTCTCCCCTGTCTCAGGCTCTGTGTCACAAGAAGGACTCTCCCTCCTACCACTTTCCTCCTCCTCCTTCCCCTACAAGACTCACACCATGGGAGAAAGCTCTGAAACTAGGAAATAGGTACCATTTGGGGGAAATCAAAGAGTGACACAGAGATGACAGATGCTGTTGCAAATTGGAAAAGGAGCCAACCAAGAGATATCACAGAAACAGACTCAATGGGCAACTAATTTCACAATCCAAACAATGTATACCATCTGTCTTTAAATACAGTCATGTGTCACTTAATAGGGATATGTTCTGACATTATATTGCTAAGTGATTTGTCACTGTGCAGATATCCCAGGGTGTTCTTAAACTAAAGTGGCTATAATGTCACTAGCTGATATAATCTTATGGGACCAACATTTTATATGTGGTCCATTGTTGGTCTAATCATCTTTATGTGAAACATGACTGTATATAAAGATGCTTCAATTAAAAGAATGATTCCAACCTTGTGAGTAATCTGAGAATGATACCTCCTTGGTGAACTCTAGGAGACACCTCATGGGAAAGAAAATGACAGTCCTACTTTCCTTGAACAGCAGTACTGAGAGATTTTGAGAAATAGAATTTCCAAGTCGTACTTCAGTGACACTCAGAATTAAAAGTCAAGCAAATTTAAAGTTAATTGTATGTTTAGCAACATGTTAGATAAGTCAAATTTATGATATATTAAGGTTTATTTTTAATATAACCTAGGTATATTTTATAGTACATTGGTACCCATTTTGTAGTCCACATATATAGTACATTTAGGCCTATTTTTATTAGCTCTAACATAATTTTATATCTTATGTGATTATAAAGGTTTATAGATGTTGTGGTTTTACATGTATTTTTTATGCTTAGTGGTCCATAATTTCTTTAGAACAAGAATGTAACCTCCAGTGCATTTAAGATTGACCCTACCTTCTGCAACAATTTGCTTTACAGCATAGACGCCAGGGACACAGAGCAAAAACTAAGGCCTGGCTCTGGGCCATAGACACTTGTATTAAATGTAATTTATTGTCATAGTAAAGTTATTAGGGATTTTGGCTGATTTTTCCTCATATCTATAACCTTACAAAATTATACATTTATGGGTGTTTTTCATAGTGCATTTTCCAAAATAGCATATTCTACTACTATTTGGGGGGCTCCGACGGTCACTTCTACTGACCAATACAGAAAGAGGCTATAACAGATGCATACAGGAGATCTGCAAATGTCGCTCAGTGGTAGAGGACTTGGCCTAGCACGTGTAAGGCCCTAGGTTCAATCCCCAGTGCTGCAAACTAAATAAATGATTAATTTTTTTTAATGTGCACAAGAAGAAAAGCGAGTAGAGAACAATCTGAGGGTCCACTCCCCTGGCCTCCAACACCCATTGCAGGGGAACATTTAGAGCTAGTCTCTTCCAAATATTGCTTGTCCATTATACTGACCACAAGTGTCGGCCTCCTGATAGAACTCCAGGAGCTCGCTGTTCTGCTCAGCCCGTTCTTTTTTGGAAATAGAGCGGAAATACTTTTGGAAATAGTGGTGATAATTGCACACCACTGTAAATATAGGGATACCATACAGTTGTGCACTTTCAAGGGGCGCATTTCATGTTACATATATATTTTACCACAATTAAGAAGGGGAGATAGAGAGCCAGGCGTGACGGCGCACGCTTGTAATCCCAGCATCTGGGAGGCTGAGACCGGAGGATCCGCGTTCACAGCCAACCTCAGCTATCTAGTGAGGCGCTCTGCAACTTAGTGAGACCCACTTTCAAAATAAAGAATAAAAAAATAGGGCTGGGGATATAGCTTGAAGGTAGAACGCCCCTGAGTTCAATCCACAGTACTGCAAAAAAAAAAAAAAAAGAAAAGAAAAAAGAAAAAAGGGGAGGGGGAGAGGAAGAGAGACAGGGAAAGAGAGATGGTTGTATGCAAGTATGAAAGAGTGCAGGGAAAGGAGAGCTGTTTCCCAGTGATGCCTGTTTTTAAATGGCGAAAATCTAATTTGGTTCCTCACTACCACACATGGCTTCCTTTTCTCCCATTATCAGAAGGGAAGCCAGGCTCAGAAAGGCATTGGCCAGGAGACCAGCTTCACAGAAGCATTGCCTCCTCTGGGAGGTGTAGCTGCAAGTGGGGAATAAAAAGCCCTGTGCACTTCAACTATGATTTTCTTGTAAGTGTTCTTTTTATTAGGCAGCAGTCTATTAAATTAGATTTAATTAAAGTTGATTTGATTGATGAACTAAGGCTTCAGAGTCTCTCCAAAAATAACATAGGTTTGCATCATTGTACCAAAAAAAAAAAAAAAAAATCACCCCTCAGATTTTGGAAACCATGTGGCAAAATGATTAATTTCCCCAGTAAAGCCAGGCAATACTATTGATCTAAAGAAACATCACTTCCGCCTTTCCTATGTGGTAGAGGCTCTTAACTGTTATTAAATCAGCTGTTCACTGGCTGACACATCACAAATTGAAACTATGCAGACAAATCACATGACTGAACTTGAAAAACCAAACCTGTTTGTATTACACTGTGGGAGCTAGAAATGGGATTTCATTCCGCTGAGGTTATCACAAGGAAATAAAAAATGCAAAACACTCCTCCTTTTAAAAATAATAAATGGCATAAATCATGTTGACAGCTGACCATTACACTGTGACATTCCTGTGAGTTTTGCACTAATAAGAAGCTGAATTAGATTAATAACTGTGCTTTCTCCTAAACATTTCAAGAAAATTAATTTAGCTCTTCACATGTCTGAGCAAAATGCTTTGGAAATATTAACTACCCGATTTTTATCACCAAAAACATTTCCTCTCCACCTATTTTCACTTGGGGCTTTACTAAGCGCTTTCTGAACAATTCAAACTGATGGATTGTATAATCTAAAAATGCATTTTTCCTATTAAAAAGACAACCTGGAACTTGTTTATTTAAGTGCCAAGCAGCACTGACTTTTTTTTTTAAGTTGGGTTATTGCTGGTTATAAAAACGTGGGGAGGTCTTATTTCATACAAAGGATGCATCTCACCAGACATTGTATAATTTGAACTTGCATAATTCAAGAATGATTTTCTCAAGGGAATAAATATAAAACAAGACAGATGTATTCTCAGAGCACATTTACAAGTTGTAACACGTTTTTGCTTTAAAGCTGCTTTTTCACTTTCCAGCATTACAGAGTGCTGTAATGTCTTGCAGAGTGCCATCTCCCATATTAACTACACTGCAATGCATTGTGCTGCTTGTCCCTCCTTTGGGGAATCTTATCATATATAACTTTCTCTCAAAAGTTGTTGATTTGAGCCAGGCGTGGTGGCACACACTTGTAATCCCAGCATTTGGGAGGCTGAGACCGGAGGATCCAGGTTCGCGGCCAGCCTCAGCTGCTTAGTGAGGCACTCCGAAACTTAGTGAGACCCTGTTTCCAAATAAACAATTAAAAAATATGGCTAGGGCTGTATCTCAGAAGTAGAATGCC
The DNA here is from genome assembly GCA_004027655.1 of Graphiurus murinus. Taxonomy (NCBI): domain Eukaryota; kingdom Metazoa; phylum Chordata; class Mammalia; order Rodentia; family Gliridae; genus Graphiurus; species Graphiurus murinus. Next base: position 107,283 of record PVLC010002573.1, read on the forward strand.
CCCAGGTTCCATTGTTGATTTGGGGACACATTTTTCAGTGCGATCATGTGGATGCACTTGAATGACATTGCTATGAGTTGCACAAATATTTTACTTCATAACAATGAATGCTGACATAATAACATCCTAGTCCTCAAAATCTTTTGCAGGAGTCTCATCATATGCAAAAGCAGCATGGCTCAGAGAATCCTGCAAGGCCAGGGTGGTATCTCTCTTTACAGGTAAAATGGCAAGCCATGTTACCAAAACATAAAAGAGGTTTGCAATATGCATTCTGCCTATCAGCCTTGAAATTATTTAATTCCTCAGATCTTTCAATTTGGCATATTACCATCACTTATCTTTGTACATGAAGTGAAATTTGGTATTTTTATATTGATGTGGGTTTTTTTTGTTTTTGTTTTTTGCGGTACTGGGGATTGAACTCAGGGGCATTCTACCTCCGAGCTACACCCCCAGCCCTACTTTTTATTCTTTATTTTGAAACCGAGTCTCACTAAGTTGCGGAGTGCCTCACTAGGTAGCTGAGGCTGGCTGCGAACCCAGATCCTCCGGTCTCAGCCTCCCGAATGCTGGGATTACAAGCCTGCGCCACCACGCCCGGCTTATATTGATGTTTTTAAGTGTACTTATTTCAAATTTGTGGGAACTTATTATTTTCACTTCCAACCTAGCTATGTCTCCTTCTCGAGGGACTCAAGTCAACCATCAACCAATCTTAGTGTGGATCCCCTTTCACTTCACTTTCATTTATATAGAAAACCTAGTAAGATCTGAATGTGGCTTCTGTAGCTATTACAGTTAGTTGCTACCCCAACATTTTTTTTCCAGTACTGGGATTGAACTTGGGCCACACATACTAGGCAAGTACTCCACCACTAAGCTATGTCCTCAACCCTTTTTTAGAATTTTACTTTGAGACAGGGTCTCACTAGGTTGCTCGAGCTGGCCTCAAACCTACAATCCTCTTGCCTCAGCCTCCCAGGTTGCAGAGCTTATAGGGTGCACCAGAAGCTCCAGTGACTGTTACCCCAACTTCTATCTCTCATCCCCATTTTCTTCCTTTGGCAAAAAAAAAAAAAATGTGGTGCTAGGGATTGAACCCAGGAGCATTCCGCTTCTGAGCTACACCCCCAGTCCTATTTTACTTTTTCTTTGGAAATAGGGTCTGACAAGTCACTGGCAGCCTCACTAAGTTGCTCAGGCTGGCTTTGAACCTGCGATCCTCTTGTTTCAGCCTACTGGGGTTACAGGCATGCACCACCACGCCAGATGAAATCTTAATTTTGTTCAGTTATCCATGTGACTTAGAGGGTGGTGACCCCAATGCTAACTTCAAGAGGAGGTCCTGAGAAGTCAGAGGCAATCCTGGTGGTCCCTGTCCCTTAGCCAGTTTAATACTGGGTAAGTATGGGATCCAAGTCTATCTGTTGATAGAAAATGTCATCAGCTTGGGGTCAGGGGCGAGGAGGGACATCTGAGAAAAGTCACTCCTTAGAAAGAGACAACGAAAATATGGAAGCAATTGGTCCTTCTTCCACTAAATATGGTTATGTCATCAACATGTTGGTTAAATAAAGTTGCTTTAAAGTAAATTATAGAGCTTGGTGTGGTAGTGCACACTGTAATCCCAGCAACTCAGGAGCTTGAGGCAGGAGGATTGCAAGTTTGAGACCGGCCAGGGCAACTTAGTAAAATCCAGTCTCAAAAGACTGGGAGTACAGTTCAATGGTAAAGCACCTCTAAGTCAGGAGACAAGAGGGGCGGGGGGGGGGGAGAGACAGAGGAAGGAAGGAGAGAGAGAGAATGGGAAGGGTAAGGTGAAAAATCAGGTGGTAAGAAGTGCTTTGGGGAAAATAGTCATGCAATGCTAGACACCAATGTGACATCCAAATGGAGACCAATGAAATGAAGGAATTCATGGGAACCAATATGTGGGAGGGAAATATTACAGATACAGAGAACATTAGCTGCAAATACCTTGGCCAAGGTGCTTCCTTAGAATACTGAAGGGACAGCAAGAAGGCAAAGACAACACGAGCAGTGTATGAGCCAGAGAGCAGTCTTGGATGACGGCAGGGGGGCAGGGTGGTGGGGGGGTGGTGGTGAAGGGTGTTATGAGTTATTATAAGGATTCTGAGTATTTCTCTGAATGATAAGGGGTGCTTGGAGAGATGTTGAGCAGATGAAAGATACTGCCAGGCTTAACATTTTAAAAGTAGCCCTCTGGCTTCTATGTTAAGAATAGATCATGATGAGCCAGGGTCAGAGCAAGGATGTCAGATAGGAGACTATTGTGACAATTCAAAGCAGAGAACATGGTAACCTGGAGCAGGTGATGGTGGTAAAGATCGTGAGAGATGAACACGTTCTGGATATATCTGATGGACATTCCAACAGGGTTTACTGATGGCTGCACATGGACTGGAACAGGAAGAGGAGAAGAAAGACATTTTTCCCTGACAACTAAAAGAATTGATTGGATTTTTGGATGTGGAGACAACTGTCGGAGGAATGGGTGGTGGGGACATGAGCAGATAAGAACCAGGAGTCCAGTTTGGGACACTTAATTTTGAAATAGCTGTTAGACTTCTGTCTCAGCTACTGCTGAGTCACAGACGACCTCAAAACTCAATAATTTCTAGGATATAAGAAGCACAATCCATAAAAAAAAAAAAAAAAATTAAATGCTGTTCAGAAGTCAAAATGTCAAGCCACAGAATAGGAGAAAAAAAATCACAACACATACACCAAACAAAGAATTTGTATCTAGAATCTATAAAGAATTCTTAAAATCTGAGAAAATGAAGACAAATCACATCATTTTAAACAAGGTAGAAGATTTAGACAGTCACAAAAAGATAAACAAATGGCCCAAAAGATATTCAATATCATTTATCATCAGAGAAATGAAATTAAAGCCACATTGTGGTACTCCTTCCTATCCATTAGAATGGGTAAAATGAAAAAGACTCATAAGGCAAAGTGTTTGAGATCACCAATCAATATATTCACTTGTCAGTACTCATCAAATTGCACACTTTAACTTCATTACACAAATTAGATCTAATATTAAATTTTTTTAAAGACTCAATGCTGCTGGGTATAGGCTAAGACAGGAGCATCCCAAGTTTGAGGCCAGACTGTACAACTTAGTGAGACCCTATCTCAAAATAAACATACTAGGGGCATAGCTAGGGGAGTAGCTCAGAGGTAGAATGTCCCTCAATCCCAAATACAAATAATAACAATAATAATGATACTAATAATAATACTCAGGGTCACAGAGAAGAATCTACCTTTAGCACACACACAAAAAAATCTGTCTTTAGCCTACAAGCTTCACAAATATTCCCTCAGTTAATTACTATTAGATCGCACTAATCATATTTCCCTATGACTATCCACTTTTTATCCAACCTAAGTATGAAAATACATGCCTGCATCCGTTTCTCTTGGGTGCTTTTTTTTCAAGGTTCCAGAGTCACATACAACTTATATTAAATAAATTTGCATGCTATTCTCTTGTTAATCGGTCTTTTGTTAGGAAGACCTCAACCATGCATCTCAGCAGTGGGTGAGGGAAAGAAACCCCCTGTAACACCACAAATTCTGCCTCCTTCTCTGGGCAAAGAAGTGGCTTGAGTAAGCCCAGAGTTAACCAGGTATCAGGTAGGTGGTTGGAAGAATAGACCCTACCTCTTTAGTGAGAGGAAATGTATAGTCACACAACAAAGGCTCTGGACATAGTGTGATCTACCTCAGCCTCCAACTGGAGATAGCACGTGAACAGTTGGAAATGTGTGTCTAGGCTAAGGACATCCGGGGGATGGTTTTCAGAATGAATAGGAAGGTATTGGAGACCAAACAACCAGATGAGTCACCTCGAGAATGCGGGTTGACAGAGATGAGAAGACAGTCAAGGCTGGGAAGATGAAGAAAAGCCAACAGTGGATAGAGAAACCAGGTGCTGGAAGAGATGGCAAAGAGTCAAGAGACAAGCGGAAGAAGTGGCTTTCAAAGGGAGAAATGATCAATTATAAAATAAATGAAACTGTAATTGCCTTGATCCTCTTGTATAGTCACTTTATTGTTGGATCTATCACTGTCAAAAGAGGATGCAGTTAGAATCTAAAAAAGAAACCCTGCCCCACCACACATGCCCAGCCCATCCACAGACACATGGACCAGTGAAAGTTAGCTGAGCCCACCCCAAACCAGATCTTTCACTGCATGTCTTCCGTTATAGACGCCAGGGTCATTTTCTTTTTCTTTTTTTTTTTAATTTATTTATTTATTTTTCATCTTTCCCTTATTTGGTGCATTGTAATTACACATCTTTGTTAGGTACAAGCTAGTATAGGTAAAGACATCCATGCACACATTTCTCATTTAACCCCTCCCCAATTCCTGCCCCACTCCTTCCTCTTCCCTCCTTCTCAAAGTCAGTTTAGTGATTGACTTTGATGTGTTCATAGAAAGTACATCATGTTCATTAGGGTGTCCTCCCTACCCCCTTCACCTTCCATTAAGTCAAATTCTTTGTTCACCTAAGGATTCTCCTTCATCTGGAGTCCCTCTAAAGTCTCATTTTCTCCCTAGCTTCCACATATTAGGGAGAGCATTCTATTTTTAACTTTTTGTGACTGACTAATCTCACTTAACATAATGTTTTCCAGTTCCTTCCATTTCCTTGCAAATAACATGATTTTGTTCTTCTTTATGGCCGAGTAAAATTCCATTGTGTACATATCCCATCAAAAAATGGGAAAAGGATCTAAATAGACACTTCACAAAAGAAGAAATACAAATGTCCAATAAATGTATGAGGAAATGTTCCACATCATTAGCAATCAGAGAGATGCAAATCAAAACTACTCTGAGATTTCACCTAACTCCAATCAGAATGGCAACTATCAAGAACACAAACAACAATAAATGCTGGAGAGGGTGTG
>PVLC010002574.1:0-55123 GCA_004027655.1 Graphiurus murinus
GTGTGTGTGTGTGTGTGTGTGTGTGTGTGTGTGTGTGTTTGAGAAAATTCATCTTGATGTATCCTGCATATTAAAAGGGCTTGAGATAGAAGCAAAATTTCCAAATTTTAGGCTGGCAAACTGTTTAAAGTGGAGCTGTGGCTGGCAGGAGGAACTCTGGGCTTGGATATGGCTGCTCCTGAAGCAGCAGCGGTGGGCATTTACTCCACACATGAACCAGATAGAAATGCTTCCGAGTTATATTCTCCCTTTCTTGGACAACCTGTGATTGCAGCAGGGGGCACCACCAACATACGAATTACTTGGAAGTAGGCAGCTCCAGCTCTCTGGCTTCCCTCACTACTTGGAGGCATAACCACTGAAAACAGTTATCTCTCAGAAATTTGCATATTTATGGTGCCTCCTGCAGGTTCCTGTGATTGCTTTACAGTCAGGAAAGGTAACAGAAAAATATATATCCTCCTTTAAAACATGAAAAAGGATCATATAGGAATAGTGCCTCTAATAGGAGACTAATCCTTGCAAAGCCTGTAGCATGAAATTTGTTTCCTGAACATTTTTGTTTTGGTTTTGTTTTAGGATTTGAAGGGAATATTTTGGAAGTGATAGGACTAAGTATCTGATCCCTTGAAAATAGATACAGGAAAATACTTAATGTTTTGGGAAAAAAAATTAGCATAGACTTATTTATTCATTGAATGACTACCTCTAAAGAGTAGGACATTTCTTGCAGGCAAAGAAAACCACCCAATAGATCACTTAAAAGCCCAGCTCCATGGCACATATATTTCTTTAGTTCTTGTCATAAGCAATGGACCAATGTGCAGTGTACCTTTGGAAATAAAAATTAATTAGGTCTCAGAAGAGAATAGTTTCATTTTTATTGGCCCTGAGTTCCAAGGATATCTTGGCTACACCTTTCTTTCAGGCCCTTCTGACCTTCTTTGTGGAAGCTGTTGTGGTCTAGACACAGGCTTGTTGGGTTCTGGATACTAGGTTTTTGTTTCTCTGTTTGCTCTCTGGAAAAGCATTCCACTGAAGTAAGCATCATAACTGAAACTACTCCCAGAAAAATCGGATCTTATCTCCGCCTCAGGACCAAGAAGCAGTTAATGTGCTGTTGTGTTAGGGTTTTTAGTTCAGTAAGAGGTTTCGTATACTCTTTAGTTGGTGATACCTGAATGCAGGAATACTCAAGGAAGAAGATAGGGGCTGAAGCTTTAATTCTGAGTCATCTTGCTTCTGAGTATCTTCATCAGAAGCTCACCCTTATTTTATCCCAAGTCTTTTGTACTTAATTTCATTCTTTCTTAAAAGGCCAGTGAGCAGTGCTCATAGAACTGGTATCAGCAGTCATCAGCAAACATCCTTAGAGATCGTTGAATTCCTCAACTTCTCTGCATCTCACTCTTTCTATGGGAATGCCTATCAAAATCAAGAGGATAAAAATATTTTTTTCCTGCAATTAGACTTTATGTAATAAAGGTACCATGTAATAAAATAATATGTGCTATCAATAATACATGGTGACATAAATGCCCAAACTGAGCAGAAGGATTCTCTTATTACACATTATTCACCATGGTATGTGTACGTGTATACTATTTTTCCATGTAACATTAGGTGACATATCTGTTATTCTGGCTGGGGAGATTCTCGTTAAAATAATTATTGCCATCATTTCAGTGCAAGCTTACTTACAATGTTTAGGAATTCAGTATTATGTTGAAAAAATATATACTTCAGAATTAATGTTTATTTTCTTGCTGTGGGTCAATCTGTCATCCCTTAAAAATTAAGTAACGATACCAATTGAAATCAGGTACTCTTACACCTTCTAGCTCCCATAGTGAAAATATTCTTCTAAAATATTTAAAATTTGGAAGTAATAAATCACAACTTTTTAGCATGGTCATAAATGTGTTAATTTTGGATATTTCTACAACTCAGATATCACATCAGTTTTACTGAGGATAAAATAGCTGAAAACATACGCCTTGATTCAGCATTTAAATTTTTCTTTGTTATATTAATTTGAGAACCCTTACATGTGAAGATCAGTGGAAATAAAACAACCATTTTGGAATTTTAGAGAGAATGCTAAGGCAAAAGTCATACCAATTTTTAAAAACAGAATAGTTCCTGTTTGGTTTGAGGCTGCTCCTCAGTTTGGTTTATTTTTGCTAAAACAAAACAGAGAGAGAGAGAGAAAGAGAGACAGATAGAGAGAGAGAGAGAGGCAAATCCCATTCAGGAGAGTCAACTTATAAAGTTTATTATATTTTTAATTTCCTAGGACCTTTAAATCAACATATGTAAAAGATCTATAACCTAGATTAAAATTGTTTTATGCATTTAATAGTCAACCAATCAATGTATATGCTCTCCCCTAATATGTTTATAATCAGAAGAGGAGTTTACTTTGAAAGTCCACCAATTTCATGTTTTCTTGTACTAATTAAGCTCCAAATTCAAGATTCAATATTCTAAGAAGAAAGGGTCATGATCCTTTATGCATCATATTTTAAGAACACGTAGTGGTATTTCCTTTGCTTTCTTAAACATCGCTGTTTGGGAATGCATGGGAGGGGAATTGCTAATATCAGGCTCTGTGAGCTTTACCATCAAAAACTAGCTCTAGTACTCACATGAGAACCAGACAGAATAGGCCTTGATATTTAAAGAAGGTGCTACCTGGAGAACCAGGCCCCAGAATTCATCTTGAAGAGTTAACTCTGTTACGATGCACATGGAATTTGGTTGTTTAAATATTTCATTGCATATCAAAGATCTCAGAACTGAGAACAATAAAAAGGACATTTTGCTTATGATAGATAGATTTTTTAAGTTCCTGGGAATCTAAGTGGTCAATTTTGTAAGTCTTTATTCAAGTACCAGACACATTTTCCTGAGCTCCTACTTTGTGCTGAGGGTGAAAAAGATAGAAACCACACAGGCTATTGTAAGCACTAATAACTCAGGACTTGACTACTGTGGTGGCTTTTATGAAGTAAGTTATCATGTGAAATACACACAGAGAGGCAAGTAATTGTTCCCACCTGATGCAAATGGATATGTAGTTTATAATATACAGGTTGGATAGCAATGCAAATAGCTCATACTTTTTAAGTATTTAAAAAGTGAAAAAAGCCGGGCGTGGTGGCACACGCTTGTAATCCCAGCATTCGGGAGGCTGAGACCGGAGGATCCGGGTTCTCAGCCAGCCTCAGCTACCTAGTGAGGCACTCTGCAACTTAGTGAGACCCGGTTTCAAAATAAAGAATAAAAAATAGGGCTGGGGGTATAGCTCGGAGGTAGAATGCCTCTGGGTTCAATCCCCAGTACCGCAAAAAAAAAAAAAAAAAAAAAAAAAAAGTGAAAAAATATAACTTCCCATTATTTGAGTATTTATTAGTGAGCAGATACCCGTGTCTTTTTCACCATCACCATCAGCAGAAAATGCTTTTAGGAAATTGATTCCTTATTTCAACAATGTATCAAATGCCTACTATGTGTTAGGGAACTGACACAATGTCCTTTTAAAATGTATTTCTTATTTCAACAATGTATTGAATGCCTACTATGTGTTAGGGAACTGATACAATGTCATTTTAAGGAGGATACATTCACAAAATGCATACCAGGAGCAATCTATAATATTGCTCACAAAACAAAAGGCAATATAGAAAGCCTATTTCTCAAAAGTTATTGGTTAAGCTATTTGATAACATTATAAAACTGTGGAAATAATAGCTTAGCATAGCTATCCATGACCAGACCTCATTATTTGCCATTTTCATGTCTAGAAAGCCCATTTCTTTTCCCAGAAAGTAAAAATCTAGTGTCAGAGGTGACTAGAGCTGTGCCTCTTTACCCAGATCCTTGCTATAGGCTTAGTACTGTTCAAATCAGCAATATGAAGTGAAAGCTACACGAAACAAAGAGGATAGTGGGCATTCGTATTCTGAGGGTCTGGCATATGTGACTAGGAACTTGATGTGATATGCTTGTGCCTATGTGTGTCTTAGTGTAGGCAAGCATGTCTCACGTTTGCTTGGTGTGGTGCTCTGTAAAGAAAGAGAGACTAACAATTCTTAGGACCAGAGTCTTAATTCTATAGGAACCTGTAGGTTTAGATAACTGATTTTGTGCAAGGAATTTTTTTTTTTTTTAAGAGAAAGGGAGAGAGGGAGAGGGAGGGACAGATGTGTGTGTGTGGGGGGGAGAAGAACACGAACAAGCAAATTGTTATACAACCAGGAATAGGGGGATAGAGAGTTTTGTTTACTCTCTACTAAGCTGCCAAAGAAAGATGAAAAAATGAGAGGCATTTTTCTACCAGGAAAGTTCCCTTTGCTGAATTTTTTTTTTTTTCAGTACTGAGGATTGAACTCAGGGGCATTCTACCTCCGAGCTATACCCCCAGCCCTATTTTTTATTCTTTATTTTGAAACACAGTCTCACTAAGTTTTAGAGGGCCTCACTAGGTAGCTGAGGCTGGCCGCGAACCCGGATCCTCCTGTCTCAGCCTCCTGAATGCTGGGATTACAAGCGTGCACTACCACGCCCGGCTCCTTTGCTGAATTTTGCAGGGGAAAAAAATACTGCTGAATTTCACAGGGAAAAAATACCAATGACTATCAGGAAAACCAAACCAAACCAAACCAAGGTGCCTTAATTTCTAGAAAAGGGATGAGAATAACCTCAGCTGAATTACTCAGCACCCCTGGGGATGACTGGCATGCTTCTGGACCAAGCATTGATGTGGTTTATGAGAAACTGGCAGAGAAGGAACTGGAGCCTGGTGACACATGTCGATAACTGCTTCTCTTTTGTCGCCCAGCTAATTCCAGAGAAGACCAACTAAAGCTAGTGTGAAGTGAGAATGATCAAAGCCTTATGGTACTTGCTGGCCTGATTTGGCAGTCTGATCGCAGGCAGAGAGAGCAGAGAAAAGGAACTGCTTTTCTGGAAGTGAGCTGCTTTCTAAATGCAGATGTGGTCACAGCACCACTTTTGGAAGGTCTTTCTGTGTGAAGTCAGTGACCTTATGGATGCCAACAGCACCCAGCCAAGACTGGATGTTGGTGGAGGGCACAGAGCTGTGTGCATTTGAAAACTTTACTTTAACTCATCTTTCTCCTCATCTTTATGGGGTGGCTTTTCTAAAGCACAAAAGTTGGAGAAGAAAGGGTTTGAGCTTCTTACTTCACATCTTCATTCTACTTCTACTGCCCTCTGGTGGATATGTTAACTAAAGAACCCACCACCACCATCACCACCACCTTCAGTACCATCACCATGTCCTCCATCATCCTTGTTTTCTTCATGCACAGAATCAGCATCAGACACATCATCACTAATAAACATTAATTATATATTATGGTGGTGATATGCCAGGCTAATAATACATACTTCAAAACTCGGGTCTATTAGATAATTCAAGGTAAATTTTGCATCAATCTGTCAACAAAGACAAGCAGAGAAATATATGATATTTGTGTGTAGTTCTGGGGTAGTTAAGTGTTGACTACATCATGTCAGCTGTTGCTTCCTAAACAAACCAAATAATACTAGGAAAGCTACAAAATTTACAAAATGAGATGTTAGTACTAACTCTTTACACCTCACTTGCATGTTTATTGTCGTACTGTGCACAATAACTAAGATACAGAATCAACCTAGGTGTAGATGGTATATGTGCACAATGGAATATTATTCAGCCATGAAAAGAATAAATTTCTGTTATTTGCAGCAACATGGACAAAACGGGAGGACATTATGTTATGTGAAATAAGTCAGGCATAGAAAGACAAATACCATATATTCTTACTTATATGTGGAAGTTAAAAAATTGATTTCAAAGAAACAGAGAATAGGCTGGTGGTTACCAGAGGTTGGGAAGGGTGCACTGGAGACAGGGTGGCTAATGGGTTCGGGAGTACAGCTGGATAGGAGGAATAACTTTTAAAGTTTCATAGCTGGTAGAAGAACTATGGTTGACAATAATTAGTTGAATATTTTTTCATTTTATTTTATTATTATTATTTTTTGTGTGTGGCACTGGGGATGGAACCCAAGGGCATTCTACCTCTGGGCTATACCCCTAGACCTATTTTTAAATATTTTATTTGGAAACAGGGTCTCACTAAGTTGCTGAGATCCTTACTAAGCTGCTGAGGCTGGCTTCAAACATGCAATCCTCCTGTCTCATCCTCCCAGGTACTGGGATTACAAGCATGCATCACCATGCCCTGCTCTAGTTGACTATTTCAAAATAGCTAGTAGAGAGAATTTTGCATGTTTCCAACACAAAGAAATGATATATACCAGTGGTGATAGATATGCCACTTACCCTGATCTGATGTGTACACGTTGTATAAACAGAATGAAATGCCACGCTGCACTCCACAAATATGCACTATTACTATGTGGCAATTAAAAATGAAAACATTTAAAAATATTAAAACTCCTTTATTTTTACTACATAGTTGATAGATGAGATGAAGATCTGAGGTACTTTCTCTTCTTTGGTAAAATTGTAATTAAAAAAAATCAGAATGTAACACAGAATATATACCTTTGTGTACATGTATGTGGTTGCAATATTACTTGGCATTTAGTCTTGATTTTTAAGTTTTTTTCTCTGTGTGTGCCTATATGTATGTATGTATATGTACACACACATATGCATAGGCACATGTATGTATATAGGCACAGAAACCCCACACATAAATACTCCAGATAATAAAATAAAAAAAAACTTATAATGATAGCAAAGAGTACTTGTCCAAATAGAGGGCTAACTGCCTATAAAATTTCCTTTTAGACAGTGAGGTCATAGCTAGAAGTTGGCAATAAGACCATCTGAAACCACTAAAAATCATTTCTGCAATGTAAGAGAGAGGAAGAGAGAGAGAGAGAGAGAGAGAGAGAGAGAGAGAGAGAGAGAGAGAGAGAGAGATCTCAAATCTTCTGCAGCTGAATTATTCTGCCTTTTATAAAACAACTTCACATCTGGACTGATAACTTGAATTCCACCCAGTGCCATTTAAATAGCCCAAGTTATAAACCTCTTAAACTTGGGGTTTATAATAGAAACACTGACAGACCCTTAACTATAGTGCCTCTATAGTAATGAAAGCACAACTATTTCATTATAGCAGTGTCTGGCGAAGCTGCTATAATTAAGAGTCTGTCAGCGTTTCCATTATAAACCCAAATTTTAAGAGGTTTTTAACTCACATTGTTTTAAATCACATTGGGCTGAAACTTGCTGTACAAAATGTCAGACCAGATGTGTGTGTGTGTGTGTGTGTGTGTGTGTGTGTGTGTGCTTTCCCTTTTATTTACAAAAAAGAAAAAAATAGGTGGAGGTTGTTTCTAACATTGACTGTGAAGAACATGTATTGAAAAAAATATTCCCTTGCTAAAAGCAAAAGATTGGGGGGGGGCACACAGAGAATAAAGTCCAAAATAGCTTTTATTTTTTATTGTTTTGATTGCATTTTTCCCCTTAGAAAAATGCTCTCATTTAGGAAAGGAGATTTACACATATCCAAAATTAATGTTAAAAAATGAATGTTTTGATCCTGGGTTCTTGATGCTGGCTTATTTGGAGATGCATGATAACGCAGGTTGCTGGAGAGTATGGAAGCATCCTGAGTTGTGTTGTTAATTGTGCAGCTGCTCTGATATTTGGGATAATCTTTTTTGAACTCACTGTCCTTGGTGAGTTTTAGGCTTAAATGCACTATCACAGTAGGGTTGCCGGATCATAGCCTTATTGGTTTCTGGAGGAAATGAATAGAATTTGGATGGTTATGTTTCATGAATGTGGAGATTGGATTTATTAGTTTATTCACTGAGACACCATTTATTGAGTATCTACTGTGTGCTGAGTATTGCACTGGGATGTCTGTAGCGTTGTACATTCTTTGGACTGGCAGTATTGCACAGCACCTAAGTGTCTTTGATGACAATATTAGGAAGTTAAATTAAATATTGCACCCAGCAATGTTCTAACCAGAACTCCTGGTCTCTTCAAAGGGGCCTCTTACTTAAGCTGTGAGAGTACTGCCTCCCTCCCCCATACATTACTGACTCAGCACACACCAGTCCAGTCTAGAGTCAAGTATAGACTTATTTAATTCCTCTCTCCCTCCCTTCCTCCTTCCTTCTTTCTCTCTTTTCTTTTGGATGGGTCCATCTAGGTATATGAAGCAGCCCTCTGGCCTTCTAAAGGCCCAGAGAGTCTCTGGAGAAAGATGCTAGACTGAGTAATGGTTCCCCCTGGGGAAGTGTGTGCCTTTGCAGAAGGTATAGACTCCAGGCTCTGGGTCACACTGGGAATAGAGGAGGAAGAGGAAGCCTACCCCTTCCTCAAACACATCCTCCCTCCCTCTTAACTTCTTTTTCCATTATCTAACACCCTGGCACACCCACCTTCAACAGCCCCAGAGGCGAACCTGTGCCAAGGGTGGGATCTACACCTAAGTTTTACTTTTATGAAGAAGACTGCCCATTTACTATCTTCTGATCGGCCGATTAGGAAAAAAAATAAAATAAAGAAAGGAAGAAAAAAGTATGAAATAAAAAGCAAGGTGGGGCAGATTGTATTTTAATCATTCATTCAACCATTCACTTATTTATCTTTAAGTCTATAAAAGTGTTTTCCCCTAAAGGCAGTCAGCGAATATTTTATTTTAATCTTGTAGTTTCCATCGAGACAGACCTTTTAACCCTTCCCTCTCCAGCTCAGCCGAGTCCCCCATGCCAGGCGACCCTCCGCAGGAAGGCTGGGACTAAGTCTCCCTCTTGGAGCTGTTTGCTGACCACATTCACGTTCAGAGCCCTGGAGCTAAAAGCACTTTACACCATAAAATAAAAGCACTGTCTTTTTTTCTAAAAGGTTACGTCTGGAGGCCACGCGGCTCATACTTCATACCGAAAACTACTGAAAGGACTATGAAATCTTCTATGATTTACACTCTCTCGCTGCATTAAGGTATAGATCTACTCGACTCTAAAAATACGGTGGGTTTCTAACCGACGTGAATATATGTGCATTATTTCAGAAAGTCTGTTAGAAAACTTGTCAACACATTATAAAGCATAAACCAGGACTTGGCTATTAAGTACGGAGATCAGAGGCAAAATATATACTGCAGGAAGTACTGAGGAGTCTCCTCCGCCGGCAAGATAAAAAGTGGGAGGAGGGGAGGGGAGGGGTCGTCTGCGGGCCTGGAGTTTACTAGCAGCGTCATCACCAAAGGTTAGGGAAAGAGCCCCCGGAGCGTAATTACCCTCTTGATTCAAGCAGCAAAGGGTCTACAGCCCCAAACGAAGTTAACTGAACGGCCAGAAAATAATTTCAACGTTGTCATAATTTACTACTTTCTAAAAGCCACTTCTGGAAATGTAAATATACTTATTGTGTAGCCAAGTGCGCACGTTTTAAAGTGACCTTTCACCCCTCCGCTACAAAGCCATCTGCGTTGCTAATCAATACTTATGTAACATTTTTAAATCTCTTAAAACAACACAGTTTTTCTTCTTTAAACACATGTACGAACCCTCCCCCTCCTCCACGCTGGGGCATGCTGCTGAGCGTCCAGCGGCGACCAAGGAGGGGGGTCGCCGCACTGGAGAGCCCGAGGGACCCGGGAGGGGGGTCGGCGACCAGGGGAGATCGAATGCCGACGCACAGCCCGGGCTTTTCTGAGCTGGGTGAAATCTGGCTGGGGGAGGGGCGCGAGCGAGGGCAGTTCTCATTTCACCCTGGGCATTTTATGATGGTGAAATTAAATATATGTTAATGGTAGAAACGTCGCTGCTCACCTCTCCTTTGGCACCCGGGGAACAGCTGCAAAGCTGGCTTTTTAATGTATGTTTTAAGATGTGGTTTCAGAAGGAACCCCCTGGAATCTGAAACAAGTGCAATAACATAGCAGACTTACTTGTAACTAAGTGCTTAATTTCCTATGATTTTTTTAAAAGAAAATCAATAAAATGTTGCCAGTTATTTATTGGAAATAACCACAGATAGCAGCCCAGATAGGGTGCGGGTTTGAGAGAGCACACAATTGTGTAATGAATTGTAATTCAGAAGACTGTTAAATGTGGACCACAGAACCTTTCAGAGGTAATAAAGTCATTACTTTTTACACTACAGCCAACCCTGAAAAGCTTTATACACACCGTTATATATAAATCACACATATACAGTATATATTTCCACAACACAATTTGCCCATTTATATATCTTTCCTCTACATGGACTTTTATGGACGGACAGGAACAAGATTCAAATCTGAAAAGCTCCGTTCTGAAAGAACCTGGCTCACCATTGTTACCTGAAGGGGCTTTCATTTCATTTCATTTATTTATTTATTTTTTCAAAGGCCTCCCAGTTGCATCTCTACTTCCCTTTCCTTACCTTCCCTTCAGCCGTCCACCTGGCTGTCCCGCCTCCCCCGCCTCCCCACGCCGAGGCATTCATTTGGTGGCCCGGAGGCTGGTTTAAGAAGACAAAAAACAGTAGTGGAAGAGAGATGCTGATCTGCTCTGAAGAACTCAGTGAAAAGGGGAAATGGTGTCACGCACACGCTACAGAGCTTTACTGCAAGTAGATCTTCCTGCTTAAACAGAATTTGAGCCCCCCCCCCCAATACTGGAGGGAAACAGTAACAGCAAACTCCATTTACACAATCCCAGCCCAGCCCACACCTCTCCTGACGCTGGCCATCAAAAGCTCCTTTTCTTGTTTAGAGGGCCCCGAAGCTCCACCGAGCCAGGAAAGCCAGTCATTCTTGTAAGAGGTTTCAAACTTTCCTAGGACGACACAGGAATAAACAGCCGCTGGCCGAGGAGGCTGGAGGGTCGGCGAGCTGCGAGGGCCCTCGCTAAAAACAATAAAGCCCCCCCGCCGGGTGGGTGAAGTTACCGAAACGACACCCCCGAGACCCAGGAGGGGGACGGGAAGGCACCGGGGATGTGGAGTCGCTTGGAGGAGAGGCTCTGCAGACACACTCACACACGTCCACCTGCAGCTCGGGGACTCCGGCGACCCGTCTCCACCCTGCACCCTCCGCGCCTCCCTCGGACTCCAGTCCATTTTCCTCTTCCCCCCGGCCCTTCCCGATTTGGCGTCCGAGCGCGGTCTCCCCGGCGGCGGCGGCGGCGGCTGCTGCTGCTGCAGGGTGGCGCGGGCAGGCTGGGAGGCGGGAGACGGGAGACGCCGGGGGGACTTTGCAGGCACGTTTCTGAATAAACTTTCCAATCGCAGGGGGTGCTGTTGCTGTACATTTTACGTAAAACTGAAAGTATCCCACGCCAGAGTGAAGCCCGCTTTTTGACAGCAGCAGCGCGCGCGTGTGTGCATGTGTGCATTAAAGAGACAGGGGTTTATTTCCAACAGGTCTTCCCTAATTTCCTGGGAACGTTTGCAGAAGGGCCAGAAGGGGCTGCGGCCCCGAGTGCGCGCCGCGTCCGGCCGCCGGGGTGCGCGGCGCTGACCTGGGACGGTCATCTCACCAACGTGGCCTCCCCGCGGCTTCTGCGAGCCAGTTGCTCTCGCCTCTCCCCATTTTCTCTTTCCCCGGGAAACTGCCAAGGAACAGTTGTGCTCTGCCCATTAGAATCATTTTCTTTCCTTCCTCTGGAGTGGGAGGGGGTGTGTCCCATCCTGGGACCCGGCTCCGGGACCTCCCGCGGCGCTGGGAGCACGTTCTCTGGGACTGAGACTCCAGGGGCTGCCCGCGCTTTGTCCTCAGCCCTCGGCCTCTCCGAGAGGTGGACGCTTCGGTGCCTCCAGCGCCCTGGCTCCCCAGCGCTACCCTCCCGGGGCTGAAACGCGCCCTGACTCTGGCTCTACTGGCTTTATTCCTCGGCCTCTCTCTCTCTGCGACCCTTGGGAGCTTTCAGTTGCATTCAGGACTCTAGGCTTTCAGTCGCATTCAGACCCAGTCGCTGGTTGGGGCGCTCAGATCCCGGGCCCCTGGCTCGGCCTTGGGTGCGCCCTCCCGGCCCAGGCCTGCGCCGCCTCCGTCGCCCCAACCTCCTTCCTCCAGCCCCCCCGCCCCCGGCTCCAGGAGGCCCCCGGCGCTGCCTTCCGGACTCGCGCCCCTCAAACTTGGGCTGGATTCCGTCCGGCCGCGCGCTCCCTCCTGTAGCCCCTCGCCCGCTGCGGAGCTGTAACTTGGAGGCTCAGCTCTTAACTTCGGGTGATTTTTCGTTCCTATCCTTTCCGCGGGCAAAGTTTCCCGAGCGCTGCCGCGGGCGCGGGGCTTTCACTTCGGCCCCAGGCGTCCGCAGGCGGGGAGCGAGCGAGGCGGCGGCGGGGAGGGGAAGTGGGTGTGCGCCCGGAGGGGGGTGTCCGGGAGCAACTCTACCTGGCTTCCCTCCGCCCGCGCTTCCCCGGCCCAGGCTGCAGCCTCCCGGTGTACTCTTGCTTGCCCCCTTAAATAATCTTGCATTTTAGGGTCCGCGAGTGTGTTGGGGGGCGCAGGGCGCAAGTCTTGCTTCCCCCCCTCCTCCCTCCTCTCCCGCCGCCCCTTTCTTCTCTCCCGGCCACGCCACCGCCGCGGCACTCACTGCGGCCACTGGTGAGCCCGCGGCCCCAGAGCCCCCTCCCCTCCGCCCGCCCCTCCCCCAGGGGCCGCGTCTGGCGTCTGCGGAGCCCCCCGCCCCGCACCTCCCCCGCCCCGCACTGGCCATTGGCTTGTCCTGGTCTCTTTTTCATGTCCAGCCCCTGATGTGTGTCCATTGGTGTGAGCTTCCCCTTCCCTCCTCCCCTTCTCTCCTGCTCGCCCTGCCCATGTTTTGTGTGTCTCTGTCCATCCAGACTCCTGACGTTCAAGTTCGCAGGGACGTCACGTCCGCACTTGAACTTGCAGCTCAGGGGGGCTTTTGCCATTTTTTTCATCTCTCTCTCTCTCTCTCTCTCTCCCTCTCTCTCTCCCTCTCTCTCTCTCCTCTCTCTCTCTCTCCCTCTCTCTCTCTCTTTTTGCTTAAAAAAAAAAAAAAAAGCCATGACGGCTCTCCCACAATTCATCTTCCCTGCGCCATCTTTGTATTATTTCTAATTTATTTTGGATGTCAAAAGGCACTGATGAAGATATTTTCTCTGGAGTCTCCTTCTTTCTAACCCGGCTCTCCCGATGTGAACCGAGCCGTCGTCCGCCCGCCGCCGCCGCCGCCGCCGCCCGCCCGCCCCGCAGCCCACCATGTCTCGCCGCAAGCAAGGCAAACCCCAGCACTTAAGCAAACGGGAATTCTCGCGTAAGTAACCCAATAATAGTAATAATAATTATTAATAATCACGAGAGCGCGCAGGACGAGAAGCGAGAGCGAGGGGGAGAGAGGGGTGTGTGCATGCATTTTTTAATTTTTTTCACGTGAAAAACCTCCGAGAGTCGAAGTAAAAGAGATTAAAGGGGAAAAAGCCCTTTATCCCCTCTCGACCCGCAGCCGTGGGTGCACTTTTCAGATAGCACGCACCTTTTAATTTTATTTAATTTTACAAAAATTAGACTCCTCTTTTCTCTTTTCCGCCGCTTTATTTCTCTTTTCAAAAAAGAATGCAATGATTTCCCTCCTAGTTTTGCAAAATAATGAACAATGCTAAGGATGCGGACAACTCACAGGCAAACCTGGGGGTGGGAGCTGGAGGGGAAGGGGGCTGCTTCCACTTAGCATAGAAAAATGGGGGGGGGGTGAAGTAAAAAAAAACAATTCCTGGAGAGAAAAGAGATGGGACTGGCTCTTGGACAGCAACGCGCTCACGGTCAAGTGTGCAGCTGGAGGAAAGTAGTCATCCCCACAAATAGTGGGAAAGTGGGACCGTGGAAGGGGGCCCCCGGCGCTCCCGACTCGGGAGAGGGGCTGCAGTGGCGGGGAGAGCCGGGTGACCAGGAAGGACCGGAGCCGCGGCCGGCGCTGCCGCCTTTTGTTCCGGCCCGAGGTGGGTGTTTATCCCGCAGCCTTTTGTGCCGGCTCCTCGCGCTGCCCTCCTGCGTCGCCGCTGCCGCCCAAGGGCAGGAGCCAGGGCCGGGGGAGGAGGCGGCACGCGGGAGAGGGAGGGAGGGAGCCCGGGCCGCGGCCGGCGGTTGTCGCTGCCCGCCCCTCCGGGCCGTTCCCGAGGCAGCAAGGAGAGGACGTGCAAAAGAAATAAATAAAAATTAAATTAAATCAAACGAGGCAAGAGAATGCACAATTTCTTGCCCCCAAACAGAAGGCAAACGCTCCTCCAGTCCTTTTCTTCACAGTTTTCCTCTTGGACACCCCCCCCCCCGCAAAAATCCCACGATCTCTAATCGGAAAAAAATTGACAATCAGCCCCTTCCCCAAAACCCCTTCAGTTGCAAACTTATAGCGCCAGCGGCACAGAGAGGGAGTGAGGAACTCCCTCCTCTTACTATTTTTTGGAAGATTTTCAAAAAAAGTGGAAGTGGATTTTGATTGGGAAAAATCTCGTGTCTGAATGTTTACAAGCACCGCGTGTGCGGGAGCCTCTTGCCAACAAACAGACCGAGGACCGTGCGCGGCGCGGCAGCCCCGGAGCAGGCGGCGACGGCCGCTCGGCTTCGCCCGACCTCTCCTCGCCCCAGCTCAGCCCGGGATCGCCCACCCCGCGCCCGCCACCCACCCTCCGGGCAACGCGGCAGGCCACTCTGGGACTCGGAGCCAGGCTGGCCCGCCGTCCTCAGCACAATGCCCACATCTCCTCCTGACCTCCCAGACTGTGAAACCAGCTGGATGAAACTCGGTTTTGCAAAGCAATTTTATTTTGCAAAACCACTGTAAGAGCGCGTTCTGCGCGCCCCCTCTACTCAACTTGGGGTACTTTCTCCTACTTCTTTCCTCGGTATCTCGAGACTGCAGGGAGGTCACCACGTGCTTTCCCTGCCCCCCTCCTACCAGCCTCCAGCGCTAGAGCCTGGCCCGGGCAGGCCAGGTTGGGTGGGGGCAGGGGAGAAATGTGTTCGAGTTTGCTTTTGGGGGGTGCTGGATCTCAGGGCACTGCGCGACCCATTCTTGGGTTCTTGCACTTTACCCGGGCCTGGCTTGGCCGAGGGGGGGGGGGTGGTAGCCCTGGTGAGTCTACGCAAGGGTTGGTGGTGATGGTGGCTAGCTCCAGCTAACTGAGGTGCGCCCAGAAAGGCGGGTGGTGGGCACTTGGGAAAGTTTGAGAGTCAGGGAGAGAAAGGCATGAGAGGAACCGCATCAAACCCTCCTCCTGCATTCATGACTCTTATTTTAATTTTGTATATAAGTTTAAAGGACCCCCTATACTCGCTTATGTATTTTTTGAAGGGGGGGTGCATGCAGGGAATTGAATTTTTCACTGCGCCCAGGAACTTGTCACACACTTCGGGAGCTCCCCCGCCCCGGCACGTTGCGGGGCCCTCCCTCTCCCCACCCCCGCGCATCCCTCCCTCGCCGCTCTCCCCCGCCCCCCACTCCCCGGGCCGCGCCGGATGCGGAGCAGACGCGGCGCGCGGCGGCGTGAAGTTACAGCCCGGCCAGGTACCGGCGGGAAGGAAGGGCCGCGTTCCCAGGACTCGGGAAAGCCGGGCCCTACGGAAGGATGCACTGGGGGCTCCAAGGACCGACTGGGGCGCACAGTCCGCGCTGCTCCCTGGTACCCTCCTCTTTCTTCAGCGGTCCATTTCGGGACACCCCAGGACGGGAGGGTTACCCTCCCCCACTCCTGTCCCGGTGCGGGCACTGGGTTAAGGTGCCAGTTTGGGGGCGGGTAGGGGGGTCGCTCCTTTCATTTTCTGGGTGCATAGAAGAGGCGGGAGCCATCCCGGTCTTCAGGACGCCCCCCCCCCCCGCCCCGGTTACGTGGGCTGAATGAGCCATTCGGTCGCTAGGAGGCAGAACAAGATCAAGAAAGCTCAGCGAACTTGAACCTGTACCAGAGTCTCCCCCACCCCCTGCCCAGCGTTTCGGCGTTTCTCAGCCGGGGAGGGACGAGCTTTGCGAGGGTGGGGGTGGGGGGAACGAACGGTTAGGCAGAATTCCCAACCCCCCCCTCATGTCTTTGTTCTTCAATTTGACTTTAAAAATGCTTCTGACCAGGGCCGTGGAGGGCGGCTGGGCGCGCGGCCGACACACACCCCGGTGCGCGAGCTAAGGAGACCATTGCGCGCCCGCCGCCGAATAGGGTGCAGTTTTCGGTTTCTTTGGGGCCAGGCATTTTGAGTAGGAGGGAAAGGGGGATTGCGCGCTTTCGGGCCTCAGGGCATGGCCGCAGGGAGGGATGTGGCAAGTTTTGGTCTCCAGGTTCATTTCTTCCAACCCCTCATCTCTGGGCAAAGCACCGATCTCAGCGGCCACTGCGAGCTTGCCGGGCGGCTCTACAGCCCGGAGCTCCCCCTCCCTGCCTCCCACAGCTCGCGCCTCGGAGCTCGAAATCACAACAATAGTAATAGTTATCATCATAATGATGCGGGCAAGCAGCGTCATTAATAATGAATTACCGTGGCCGCCGCCTGACGCACACCCGTTGCCCAGACTTGCGGGGGGAAATACATTTGCACAGATCCTCCAAAGTAAAAAGTGTAGCGTATGGACACAGAACGAATTTCGGAAACCGCGCTAGGGGTGTGTGCGGTGAAACCAAGACTGCACCAGGTTAACCAGCCGAGTTTTCCAAACCTCTCTTCCCTTTTCACCAACTGGCGGGTCCAGGGAACCTTCACCCCGAGGCCGGGCTGGATGGGTGTGGAGGCAGAGGTGAGGCCCCTGGCTGCCTGTCGCCTGCGGGCCCTGGGTCCGCAGCCCCAAGGCCGCGGCTGCACGTGTTTGCAGCCTGCGCGGCCGGAGCCAGCAGCCCCGGGACTGATCGCTTTGTGGCAGAGTCCCGGCGTCCAACTTCACTTTCTGCACTACCCACCCACTCCGGGTTCCCGGCTCCCCGCCCGGCCCGGCCCGGCCGGTAGCCTCTGGCTTTGCTTTCCCCCTCTATATTTCAGCCTCCGTTGGCTTTACCCTGTTAAGAAAATTCAAGGGGAAGGACTTGGAAAGCAAACTTGAAGACATATCTCTTTTTACCTCCCCTCCCCCTCCTCCTTCAGCAGCCCTCATTTCCCTTTCTTCTTCCCGACATTTCTTACAAGGATTTTTTTTTTTTTTTATTCTTTTGCAACTACACAGAGAGAAAAGAGATCTCAGCCAGCCGCTGAGACACCGAGACGTTCCAGTGCGTCTTGCTGAACGCCGAAGCATTTTATTTTTTATTTCTTTCTTCCCTTGTAGAGAGAATTCGCTGCTAATGATTATGATTATTTGCCCACTCCCTTCCACTTCAATCGAGGACTCCCCGCTTTGTAGCCAGAGTTAGGCCGGAGCACAGAAATGCTGGTATTGTAGGGGCAAGGAGGATGGAGTGGATTTGAGGGAGGGGGTAAAATGACTGAGGTTAGGAATGTTTTTAGGAGAAGAGGAATTTGCATTAAAATACAGAGAAATTATGTGATACCCAGAAAGGAAATGTTGATTGCCACTGAGAAAAGATGTCAATGCAAATCAGTATACTGCAACAAGAGAATTGCATTTTCATATTTTCTTTGTGCCCCACTTTGATTTTTAATAATATAGCAGCAATAATAAAAACACGTTTTAGTTTTTCTCTGAACATTACTAGCCAAATGTTTTTCAAGGAGCCCAATCTTAAATGTATTTCATACATTAGGATATAATTCTTGTTAATTAGCAATAATTTACATTAAGAGCATAGAAAATGTTGGGGTTACAGGTTTTATATCTGTACATTTGATCATCTTGTTATTTTCAAGAACTTTGCCTCCTATAAAATTAATTAGGTGAAATGTGGAGGTGTAATCAGCAACCTGTGAATTACCACTTCATTTCCTGGTTTTGATTGTAAATCAGTTCAGTCACTACATTTAGAAGACTTTAACCAAGTCTGTTTTGTACTGAATTGCCATTAACTATTTGATACCTAGGAGAATATTTCTTTTTGCTCCTAAATAATATTCCTGTGTTCAGAAACATGTCAGGCCTTGGGAATAAAAACAGAAACAAAACCAAAAACCCGAATCTTAATGGTGGATTTTGCAAAAACACTTTAACTTTAACAAAGTAAAATATTTTTCTTCTGAGTCTTCCTTCAGTCTGCAAACCTCAGAAATTGTAGTTAATGCTGAAACAACAACAGTAACAAAAAGCCACAATTGTCAACGTGTACTTAAAATCCTAATTCAAATAGCAGGGATCTTGGAGAATGACTTCCCTATTCCATTCTTCACATAGGCAAAGTGAAAGCAAATGTGGGAGAAAAATGACATAGAAGCACAATGCAGAAGCACTTCTGTCCATCTCCTTTTATTTGAGAAGTATACATGTGCATTCTATATTTGTCTTTGGGTAAAGAAACCTTTAAGTGCTTACTTTGCTATCTTTATTAGTAGGGATATAACCTTCATATTCCTGTGGTGACCTTATGTTAAATTAGGAGGCGTACCAGAGGCTAGAAATTATGACATGTCCTACTTGAGCACAGGTGCAGCTGGGCAGGGCTCTCTCAATATTATTTCACCCAGCACATCTGGGAGTTACTCCAGATCTTCCCCCTCAATATTCAGCCTGGGTAGGGTTGAAATAAATTTAACCTGAGTTCACTGGATTTTTGCACTTTATCAAAATCTGTTCCAATATTCTACACTCAAATTAAAATCTATTTTTTGATTCTCTGTGGCTTTAAGTTCATTAAATGTGAAATTGGCAGCTTGCTAAAGAAGGTCAGAATGATTAACTGTTTAAGACTTGTACATTTTCTGCTTCACTTTAACTGGCAGCATCCTGGACATGTTTTGTATTTTGTGATTTATTATTATTATTTTTTCTGATAGAGCAAGCATAAGGTTTCATGAGAGACTTCTTAGATCTCCTTTCCTCTTTGGAGATTAAAAAAAATGATAGAAGCTGTTCAAATAGATGCTGGAGTATTTTGGTGCAAAGTTGAAAAAAAAAGCAGGAAAGAAAGACATGTCTACCTTGTTATACCATCCACTGGTGATTATGTGTGCAGAAATAGTCCCATAATGAAGCGTTTTGGAGCTCATTCAGAAAATTAGTCAACTTTGACAACATTAGGCGAAGTATTTCAAGTCTAAAGAAAGGACTTCTCAGCCTTATTCTGAAACGTGGCGTTTGCTTGACCATTCTGATTTTTATGTCATGGATGCCACCAAGTGCAAACATGTTTAGAATATTTTAGGCATTCCTTTCTTCACAATGAAAAAATGACTAATTGGCTTATTTTCTTAAGTACTCAAAGTATCCCGTTTAGCTAATGTGTCTGAGAAGAATTGCCAGTGAATTTGGTATTTCTTTGATTTTGTGGCACTGCTCAGAGATCAGAAAGGTTTTTGGCAGTAGGAATTATGCTGCATTATGATTATTATTTAGATGCATTTCACAGGTGAATGCAGCTGTTTTCTTATCACAGCCATGTAAATGTGGCATGTTTTCTATGTGCTGTAGTGACTTTCTAATTTATGAAGCTCTGACTGTATGCATAGGAGTATGCACATTCACACACAAAGGGCATGTGTGTTTTATTCACCTCTCCTTTTATTCTTTGGCATAATGGACAACTTAGTATGTGGGGAAAAAGAAACAAATTTGGTATTCAATCCATATTTTTACCAGTTTTCCTTATTTAAGCTTTCTTTGTGTCTCCTGCGTTAACTACTTAAGTCATATTCTTTCTAAACTTTTAAACCAGACACATTTGTTGTGTGTGTGTGTGTGTGTGTGTGTGTGTGTGTGTGTTTTCTCTCTGGAGTTTTTACAAGTCAGACAGGTTTCTTTAAATACATGAAGATTTGCCTCATTGATAACTTTGCTTTCTTGTTGATAACCTTCACATCCCTTTACATTTTTATATGCTCACATTTTCTGGGTGTTACGTGGAGAAAGCTAGAAATACTTTGTGTAATGTGGTGAGGTGGGGTGGGGTTGAGAATGTATTTTCCCCTTTTTCTCTCCTCTCTGGCACTTTAATAATTGTGCTTTTGTTTCTCCAACCACAGCCGAACCTCTTGAAGCCATTCTTACAGATGATGAACCAGACCATGGCCCGTTGGGAGCTCCGGAAGGGGATCATGACCTCCTCACCTGTGGGCAGTGCCAGATGAACTTCCCGTTGGGGGACATTCTTATTTTTATCGAGCACAAACGGAAACAATGCAATGGCAGCCTCTGCTTAGAAAAAGCTGTGGATAAGCCACCTTCCCCTTCACCAATCGAGATGAAAAAAGCATCCAATCCCGTGGAGGTTGGCATCCAGGTCACGCCAGAGGATGACGATTGTTTATCAACGTCATCTAGAGGAATTTGCCCCAAACAGGAACACATAGCAGGTAAATGAGAAGCAAGGAGAAAAGCTGTTTGCATGTTTTCTTTTCATTTTCAGAGGTGCTTGTAGCCAAGCAGTAAGGAGTGTGAAGTGCTTTCTGTATTTCTCCATGTGACTGTCCATGACAGCCCTGTAATGTTAAAATAATCATTCCTATTGCTTATGTCTTGAACACAGAAAATAAATATTTTCCACCTCACAGAATCAGATGTAGATGGAATAGGCACACACACCTGACACCCTTTCTCTGAATTTGCTGATTCTGAATTTCTTTTCTCCCTCCTGCCTGTTGCCTTCTCATTTTAGAATGAAGAACCTCACTACATCTAGCCCAGTTCCCAGGGTCCATTTTGGTCCTTGGTGACATGTCAAGGAAAAGTGGCCATCTAGCCATTTGTAGTTCAGCCAATGACCCATCTGACTCAGGATACCTGGATGGGCCTCCCTCCCTAGGGGTGCAGTTACTTCTCAAGGCTTCCCTGAAGTGAGGTGGGCTGTCGTGATGCCTTGGAGGGGTGGAAAGAGTTAACTGAGCTCCAGGGCTAGCCTTGGATCCATATTGGCTGTCAACCCGTATGGGGCTGTAATTAAACACAGCCCCGTGGTGGGATGACACCGTGACCTTGACTTTAAGATGCCATTTTCGACTGGCCAGGCCAGAGTAGAGAGGGCAGTTGCTGAAGCGCACAGACATGCTTACTCGAAAAGTTTAAGGGCATGTTGGAAATTTCAAAAGGTTGGTTTGACAGGAACGGCTGCTCCCTGCAGCCTGCCTCCTCAGCTCAATGATAAATGCTTCTCCGTGCTCTCTCTTGTCTCTGATGTGGTTTTGACAGATGTATCTTGATTTTGTTTGTGGTTTACACAACCACATGTCACCCTTACAAATGTCCAGTCTAGACTCCACTGTTTCTGCTGTAACACAACGTAAAAAATTTTCTTGGAACAATATATACACATATTCAATAGCTCTTTCCTCCGGTTAATTTTACCAGGGAGGTAGGGTAGGTGTGTGGGCTTCTCAGCAGCTCGAGAGAAAAGGAATTAAAGGCTAACAGAGAGACTTAAATTCCCTACTCTTAGTGATAAACTGCAACAGTATATAGTGACCCTTAAGACAGTTTTTATTTTGCACATTAGGCAGTGTGAATGCAGATTCTGTGGTGACAGAAACGTCACGCCTGTGGCCTATCTGTGGATCACTTTCTTCCATCCCCCACTGCCCCAAAAGGCAGAAGGTTTGTTCAGGTTTAGGAAAGATAGTGCCTGTCATCAATGGATTCACTGTAACTTGTCCCTTCGACATAGTTTGACCACAAAGTTGAACCATAATAGGTCAGTGGTCCGGAGGGGACTAAATGTCATATTATCTTTCTTCTCCCCCTCTGGAGTTTGATCATTAAAAATCAAACGTGGCATTTCTTCCTTTTTAAAAAATGCTGTCTGCTGTAGCACTCAGATACTTTTCCTTTAGTGAAATGAGAAGTCTGCTACCAAAGAAGCTGTATTTGCAAAGTGTTTTTCTTGAATCTACCACATTTAGCTTATGTGACATATAGGTTAAGATTTTTATCTCCCCCACCCCCAGTAGGATATGGCAGTGACCATTTCCATGTGCTGTCTTGTGACTGGAAGGAAAATGAACAGAAGTGTAAGGCATGATTAATGAAGCAAGAGCAGGCGGAAGGGGATTTGTCGTCTTTGGAGATCCAAAGCCTTGCTAAATCACCAAATATGGAGTAAGGCTTGCGTGATGTAACATCGTATTTACATATCGAGCTGCTCGTTTAAAAGACAAAACACAGTGTCTGTCAGGCAAGAATTAAAACCACACTTCTTACTGAGGTCCCAAATAGGTTTTTCAGTCTTAGATTAACCAGCTGTGGGCCTCTGTATTTAGAGAAGGAATCTGAAGGCTGGGGAGGGCCTTACAAATAGGTAAGGCTTTTTACTCTTACAGTTGTGAACTTACGTAGGGAAAGAAATTGGCTTTAATTCCCTGGTTGTCATAATGGTTCCATTCCTTTTTTTATTATTTATTTATTTATTTTTTAAAAAATGAGTACAATAACAGAGCCCAGAAAAGCCATAAGAAAGTCAAATTTAAAATACTTTTTTTTATAGGGATAGCTAATATGACAAAATTTCACTGGGATGGAAAGCTATGTAAGGTGTCTAAGATATTTCAGTGGGTGCACGAGTGTTACAGCCCAGGTGAGGTAAAACTTTCATGCACAAATAATTATGAAATCTTAATTTCTTTCATTGTGTTTAATCCTGCTCCCACCCTGGAACTGGCTGAACATAAATAGGGTGGTCACATCTCAAAGTGAGATGTCAGTAACTAGAATCATGATTTCTCATAATTCACAGTAATGAATTAAGAGTTTCCTATGGTGAAATTAACATTCTACCATGCACATAAATTATGATGCTCTGGCCCTCAGGTGCCCCTGAAGCAAAGTTCTGGAAAGACGGCTGTGTACTCTCAGCCCATTTCTCTAAAGCATATCTCCACCATTCCAAGTCTGCTTTTCTTTCTTTCTATTTTTTTTTTTTCCTTAATGATGAGGAAGGAAACAATAACAGTAATCGTTCAGTAGATATTTGAATTGTGTGTCACAAAAAGAAAGGAGAAGCAATGCTGTATATTAGGAAAAGGATATATTGATGAATCTCTAGAAGAATATGTTTGGCAACTACATAAAAGGTAGTCATTTAAGCACGCTGTGTAGGAAAGGCTTTATTAGAGTGATGTAAGTTGGATTTGAGTTCACTGTGTGCTCTGTGCCATTTTATAGAAAGGAAGCAGGAATAAAACTGTGACAGATCTTCGTAAGATAAAGCTTAGAATTCGGAGCTTTCAAATAGGAGAATAAGGTAGAGCGCGTAAGATCTGCAGTGAAATGGTGTGCATTTTAACTGTGCACAGGCCTCTCAAAGCTGGGTATTTTTGAGGATGCTTTTGTTACCTGGTGAATAGATAGGTATGTGCTCCCATACTTTATTCATGTACACATGTTATCTGTACACATAAACGTTGATCAGGTTGCTTTTTCCATTTTATTTAGATATTCAAAGTATTGGGTGATTGTGATCCACGGAGACCATGGAAATAGTATTAATTGAACCGGAAATTAGCACCTTATATTGTGTGGTCCCAGTTGGTCAATATGTGTGTCACATACCCAGCATCAGATATGAGCAGCCTTGACTGGCAGTCAGAACTTTCAATGTGGGTTTTATTTTGTTTTGAGATCTCCTCTTTTATGATGAGGGAAATATTCATCAAAGATTAGTGGATGTGAAACTGCTGTTCCCTTACAGAAAAGGCCCCAAATATTATCCTACAGCATCAGATTTGAAGTTTTGGCTTATTGCACACAGGAATCTTTAAATTAGATTTGGACTGTTATAAAGTTACCATTTAGGGAAAATGACAAATCCCATGAAATACTGTAAAGTCTGTGTGGTCGATATATAACATTACTTTCTCCTTAAAATCATGAACATAGACATTTATATCAAGGTATTTGAAATATTTGCCTAGGCAGCACAGCTGATATCTAGATCATGCCATGTAAGACAGATACTCTAATGAAGGGGAAACATTAATTCAGAATGGAAATATGTTAGTGTGTTGCTTACAAGTAAATCAAGTATAACATACTTATGCTTTTCAGAATTTAGAAAACCAACTTGCTTTTTCTTTTTGTACCCATTCTAATTCTTTCCTAGCTCAGACTGAACTGGAGGATGTATTTGTATACTCTACATATAATTGTAAATGAGCCTATAAATTATAGTATCTTATTTTGACTACTTATTTTTTCATTTCTCTTTATTTGCGTGATTTGAAATAAAAACTACTGACCTCTGCAGTGAATTTTTAGCTTGGTAGCTTAAAACAAAAAACACCATCACCAAAAACAACAAACCCCCCTAAGCCCCCAAGACAATATAATGGCAAACATTTTATTTACTTCTAGAATCTGGAGAGTTGAGAATATTGTTTCCTAATAAATAACTAGGATTTTCATAGGGAGTTTGTGTTTGTGAGGCCACTACCAAAGACTCATGGTCATGAAACTAGGAGTCCTGTATACAAGCTGTATTTGTAAATAAGACAGAGAAAGGTTGTGAACTGGCAGCTTGGATGTTTTGTCAAAGTACAATGTCAGAGAAACTCTTTCTAAGACAAATTGTAAATAGAACTGTCACAGTGATTGCATGATTGAGCCGCAGAAGTGTCCTACAATTGTTGGCATTGTCAGAGGACTTTTGAAAGCTTAATTAAACATAGTGGCCCGCACGGCTGCTAAATTTACTTTGGAAAGCCAAAAAAGAAAAAAAAAAATCTAAAATGTAGAAGGTCCCAAAGATCCCAAAGTTCTTCAGACAGTACCCTTTTGGTGACACAGAAAAGATGCATTGTGCATTTTCCTAGTCGTCGTTTATAAATAATAGTTTTGAGAATAGGTCCACGTGATATGAAGATCATCCTGTGTGTGATGTGGAGATTGTGTTAGTTTTTCTGTCTCCTGCTGTTACAGACAGTTAATGTAAAAATGGCCTTTTATTGGAAACACAAATATGTATTCACTTCAAGAACAGGAGCAGAGGGGGACAAAGTTTCCCTCTCGTTCTCTGTGTTTATTCTGTGAAAGCTTAAAAAAACAGTGCTGTAATTTCTCAAATCACCCCATTCCTTGTTGTGTTGCATGTTGTGCCTTTTCCTTTAAAGGATCTGAAATCTCTTTTGCACACCTTTCTCCCAGCAAATATGGCATTAATTGTGGAGCTGCCCATGGGTGGACAATGCACCTGGGTGTGGAGATGTATAGGCAGGGTCAGAATAGGCACCTTCAGCTCGGGGAAGATGCCAGTTGGATGTATATTAATGGAACATTTTAGAGTCCTGGAAAATCATTAATTTCACACTGCAGTTTCAATGTAGTTTGCTTCATTTGGGGTACAATAACAAATAAGCCAATCCTGGGGAAACATTTTTTCAGATTTTGGTGATTTCTTAATGAAGGTGTTTCATGAACGGTGGCTTCACACACTCGTCAGTGAGCAAGGAAGAAATTTGGCTTTCCTTTGAGGGAAAATATTGAATTTAACGGAAGTAGAAAGCCCAGCTAAGGAGATGTACAAAAACTGCATCACTCGATGTTAATTTAATCCACTTTGGTTGGTGTGTTTGCACCCTTTATTGCACAAAGAAATCATTTGACAAAATTTACCCCAAGCCCAAGTCTGTTTTTACATACAGTAGTACCAGCTTTGTGCAATAAAAAGCACTTAGCATCAAGCTGGACCCAGCCTGGCACCTTGCCACTTTTTTAGCATGAGATTTAATCACCAAGGATCTTTAGTACCTCTCTGCTTGTTCAGATTTCATTTGGGTCATGGCTATGTCAGCAGTGTTGTTATTTCAAGGATTTAAAAAAAAAAAAGATTTTAACTGCGGGCCCACTTTTAATATTAAATCAAGCAGGTTTTTATGTGTCAATTTGGAGGACATTAATAAAGTTCATAAAATATGTCCAGACTAGGTAATTTAAAGGAGAATGACTAGTATTTTTATTTGTAGTACAAATAGAAAATTGACCATCATATCCCTCTCTCCTCTGTTCTTTTCTGTTGCCCAGGTAAATGAGTACCTTTAAACCGCTTCTCTCCTTTACTGCCAGGGTATAGAGCACTGGCCAATATCAGTAAATTTACCTTTGTAATTTGCCATGTAGTTTTTACAACAATGACCTAATTAATTTGAGCACGAACCATATTATTGCTACTGGAGTCATTTTCTGTCACAAACTTAATTTCCAGGAAATGTAACCTGACGAGTAAGAATTCTTTAGCTCTCCACATGTGCTCCTAGAGACCAAAGGCAGATTTAAAATAATAATAATAATAATAGAAAAAATGCCAGCATTATTAAAGCCAGTCTGCTTGATGCCAAACTCAATTTGAAGCCAGTAAACATCAGCCTGTATTTCTAATCAGTTTTAGAATGTAACATATTCCAAATTGGGTTCGCTGGAATTTGTCTCCCTGCTTTTTACTGGCCAGCTGCACTCCCTATGCATTTTTAAAACATTTCAGCAAAGGCTTTTGCTGTTCTTAGCAGGGTTAGTAACTTGGGGTCTATTTCTGAGCTCATTCGTCATTCTGCGGTGGCATTGAGTTAGGTTGGCAAGGGAAGGATTTGAGGCATGGGGGGTGGTGAGGTCACTTCTGATCCCAGCAGGGAATAGGTGAGCTTCATTTGCCTTTACAATAGGCGCACAGTTACTGCACCTTGGAGGAGCTCTCAGGTGCCGCTCAGATGGGCGCATGTAAATGCCCTGTCAGATGTGGAGCTGGAATATTAATGCTTCTTCCACCACCGCACCATAATAAAGCTGTACACAGCAAGCTTAATATGCAGCTAGTCTAGGGAATTGTATAAACTTAGATAGCCCAGTGTGAAAGACAGCAATGGAAGAATGCTCGCTATGCCACAGTTTCCATCTTGTTCTCCTTTGATCTTTAGCAAAATGAAAACATCATCCTTTCCTTCTCTTGGAGTTGGCTCCCCAACTCTGTCACCTCCCCATCTACCACCAGAATTTTTTTTTTGCATATGCTGGTATGGAGAAATGCGACATAATTTGTTTCATATGGTTAATTACAGGCATTTGAATATTTAAAATTTTAAATAGCCACAGTTCCAGCTTTTCCTGTTAAAAGTATGTGATTTGAACAAAGGGATTAAGTGTAAATATTTGTGGTGATTTGCAACACCCTTCTTTCCCTATTAAAAACACATACACACACACATTCAATTTCAATCCAGTGCTGACTTAAAGGACTTCTGTACCTTCATTTGTACTTTTTTTTTTTTTTTTTAAACAACTCTCAATTGGAACTCCATTAAAATATTTTACCATTCTATTTTTGAGTCCACTGTTGCTTGAGGTTTAAAGAGGATTTTGATAGTGTGTTCACTTAACACAGTCAACAGCTGTCAGAACCAGTTGTGGTAAATCTACAAAACGTACAAAGAAAAATACATACGTTTCCTGAAACAAAACACTTGGAAAAATAAGCTGCCAAGAACTGGCAAATTAGAAGTTTGCAGACAGGGAACCGAAGTGGCTCATTTCTCCGTGCGCCCTAGAGACTGATCTGATGCAATGCTGCTGGAACGCTTACCTGAGCAGGTTGCTCCTCTAAGGCAACGTGCAGTGTGCAGTTGACGAGTGCACCAGGGGTAGACTGGGCTTCAGCTCGCTCCCTCTTCTCCCTGCTTTTTCCCTTTGATTTCTTTAGATAGACAAAAGTCCAAATTCTTGAAGTGCTAAATAACAAATTATATCCACCTGTAGGTGAGGTGATCAGGTTTAAACTTCTTGTAAAAGAGTCGAGAAGGTGCCTCCCACACCCCTTTCCAGATAGGGCTGGCAGCATGTTATTCAGAACGAATCACACTCTCGCCAGGCAATTCCCAGTGGGAACTTGGAGCAGGTATGTTGATGAAGGGGATACCTGGGGACCTTTGGTCACTCACAATGAGTTTTTGTTTGTATCTTCACTGTTGTTAGTATTGGCCCTGAACAATTACACCCACAATTTGATCTCAGTTTTAGATAGAGGCAAATCCATTGATTAAAAACTCCCATTAAAAAAAAGAATGGAATTATTGTGAAACCTGCAAAGGTGCTTTCAGAAAGAACACAGGTGTTGGTGTGCCCCCCCCCTTTTTATTTTCCTTTTGAACTTTCTAAAAAACACAAAGAAGCCTCCTGCTGAGCATCAGGGCATTTAAATTTATATTAATCATTTGTTCATTTTCTTGATATGTAATGATGCATTAAAGAAAAGCTGCAGAAAAAAAATCACATCTGTTAATTTTTAGGGGAATAAGATGTAGCTTGGAGTCTTAGCTTAGTTGGAGCACAATGAACTACATGCCAAGTCTGACCTTTTATGCTTCAAATATAGAGTTTCTCTTTGGGCAAAAGAACATAAGTCCCCCAAACCATAAAACAAAACCTGAGGCACTTTCCTTCACCAACTCAAGGTATACCATGATTTCATGATTTATTTACATTTAGAGGCAGGCCCATAATGAACCATTTACTGCCCATTTTAACTCCTCCACCCCAAATCCTTTGAGTTCACAGTTAAAATAATGCACTAGCCAGTGTTAGAATTGAAATCTCGGGAGTTTCTCTCTCCTACTTCATCCCACCTTAAGACTTAAAAAAAAAATGTGTACCTATATATGTATGTATATATATATACATATATATATGTAAATGTTCTTTTACATTTAAAAGGGAGCATTGGCTACTGAAGAATGATTTAAAGACTGAAAAAAATTTTAATAATAAATCATAACCTCATGTTATGTTTTTGTTATGTTAAGGGGAAAAAATCAATAAGAAAAAATTTAATTCTGATAAAGATACTCTTGGATCTTTGAAAACAACTGCTGTCCTTTTAACTAAAACATTTGAGCAGCTTCAAAGACTATGTACTTCTTCTGATCTTAGAGCTGTGTGACTGGTAGCAAGAAAGAAAAAAAAATCTTATTCTACATACAAGTGGATTGCTTAACAAGTCAGCACAGACACGTACTTGTTTGTACAATAGAGATAAAAATTCCTGTATAAAAATAATCCAG
This sequence comes from Graphiurus murinus, assembly GCA_004027655.1. Taxonomy (NCBI): domain Eukaryota; kingdom Metazoa; phylum Chordata; class Mammalia; order Rodentia; family Gliridae; genus Graphiurus; species Graphiurus murinus. Next base: position 29,070 of record PVLC010002574.1, read on the forward strand.
CTGCTGACAGCAGGCATTGTTGTTGGACCTGTCTTTTGTGCTTGTCCCAGCTCTGGGCCCTCCTCCCCTCCTATCTGCTTGGGGCAGCCTACTGCCTGCAGACTCCTGACCAGAAGTTAATTGCTACATATTAAATATATAGGTATTATATTTAAAGAGGAATATCCCAAGTCCTCCTCTGTGCATTCCGCTCCACTTTCTGATGTGAATGCCGTGTTGCCAGCAGAGGGGTGGTAGGCAAACACTCTAATAGGGAAAATGACTTGAAGGCAGTTAGGGGAAATTTGGCCTTCAAGTCCCATTTGCTCTGCAGTGTAGCATCGGTTTCTAAACTTTTGTTTTTAATCTAATTCTGATTTACCCTGTCACATCCCATACCAACCCTCATTGAACTCTACTCATGTAGAGTAACATTAGTGTCAGACAGAATTGGTCAGGACTGTGGACCTGTGGCTCATACGGATGGTTGTGGACACAGGCTCCGTGCAGCTCTGCATCCTTTCCTTTCTAATAAACATTAAAACGTGGCATACTTCTGAGCCAGCTCACGGGTATAAGAGTCAGGGAATCAGGCATCACACCTGAGGTTTTCTTCCCTCTCTTTCCCACTTCTCGATGCACCCACATTTGTAGGAAGACCAACTCCATAGAAAATCTTGAGTCTGGAGGGTGGAAAATGGGTGGGAAGGAGGCAGAGAAAAGTTGTTGGAACATTTTTCGACTGGAGTTCTAACAAAATCCCCACAGCAGAGAGCCTTTTGGGTCTGGAAGTGGAGCTCTCAGCATGCACACGTCACCCTTTCAAAGCTGTTATTCTCAATCTGACTTGTACACCGGCTGAGATAGGACTTCCACATCGGCTCCTGCTTCACCTGGGTTGGGGTATTTGGGGGAGGGAAGAGGGAGTTTTGTTGGGAATTGTGTTACTAGACTTTTTAAAATGTCAGGAGGCTACCAAGGTGTCAGCATTCAAGGAAAGGATTCTCTGGACTGGTAATGGGGAGTGTGAAAACCCAGATTCCCAGGATACTCTCTGAGTTGGGGTGGGATGGTGGTGGAACTTCCTGAATGCCAGCTGATGTCTGCGTGCCCTCTTCCTCTCCGATTAAGGGCTGCCAGTGCAGAATGGAGGGAAACAGGAGGACAGGATTAGCAAAGGACAGGATTTTTCACTCCTCAGAAGTGAACCAGACCTCGCTCCTCTGCCTCCTCTTCCAATTCCTCGTCTTTCTTGCTTTCTTCCCTTTGGAAGCAGAAACTTCTAAAATTAATGCCACTCCAAGCCGATGAAAAAGCTGTTTTTCTACCATGGTGGATGTTTACACAGGGAAAGCAACTTGAGGGGAAAAAGGCTTTCTGAGAGGGTGGAGGGACGCGTGCTAATCTGTGCTGTTGGAGGACTGTGCGGTATTGCCTATGAGCAACTCTGGGCTGTTTTTGATAAATTACCATGTTTAGAGATAGGTTGGGCTCTTAAGGGCTTAGCTTTATGAACAAAGTCCGTAACGATGTTTGCAGCCTCTGTCTGTCTCTTAGCCCCTGTGGCTTGACTAGAAGCTCTCTGTTTAGTTTAAGCTCAGTCTGGAAGATATAACAATTTTGCATTAAAAAAATGAGGAAATCATAGGAAGAAAAACCCTTTGCTTTTTGGATGAATCTTACTGATAATTTGCTAAAGCTCATTTGAATTTTAAGCACTTCTTTAATCTTCAAAGGCTAAATTGCTTTATGAATATGCATGGTGTGGGCAGACTTCAGTTCATTACCTAGTTGTAAATTCTAATGACCATTAGGTCCTTCCAGTAATTGCGAATTGTTTTGCATTTTTGATTGGCCTATTAACATGTACATTCGGTGCACATCAGGCTGGCCTGTCAGCCTGCTGAAGGAGAAAAAAAAGGTGAAAATTGTTTATAGCACCAAGATTCTTAGATTTTCAATCTTGCAAAATTGATGATGTAAAAAAATTAAAGCAGTGTTTTTTCTTCTCAAGATTGAAAGTTCACCAAGAGATTTGACATATTTAATTTACATGATGACTTTGCACTCCTTCATTAATGCAATTTGCATATGAAGCTGTTGTTAATCACTTTTGATCATGTTTTGTGTATTAGCTGCCTCAGTGGCTCTCCTCCTCAGATGCCCCAGTAGAAAGGAGCAAAATGATGCATCTTCTTGCCAAGTTTCCTTTAGTGAATTGAGGAATTAGAAGTCTAACCTTGAGTAATTACATATGTTTTATCTGTTTTCTTTTAACGTTAAGTACAGTTTGTGGACATGTTGTCTGGAAATCCTTCTCATTTGGGGAGAAGACTGTAAAATTTAAGTATATGACTGAGGTATACCCAAAGATGCACAGAAATATGGATTGCTTGTCTCCGTGCACCACAGACACTGCTGGGAGCTTCATTGTTAGCAGTTCGATGGCAGGGAGGCTTAGATATTCCAGTATTAAGACATGAGCCTCCTTCTTTGGGAGAGAGGCTACAAACCTTTCTAACAATGCTTTGGGTTTCTTAAAATAAATGGCTAGCACCTTAATAGCATTTGGGGCCTGAGTTTGGATGACTCTTTTATCTTTTAGGTCCAGTAAGTTTTTCTGCTCTGAGCTACAGTGTGGCCTCCTCTGGTGGCTAAAGTAAATCATGGTCCCCCACCCTCCCGCCCAAGGTACACCAGTGGCCTGGTTGTGAAAACAAGGTGCTAACTAACGGTTTCCGATTTTTGAGAGCCTGTGATTTTGGTGTTTGCCTTTGCAGTGGAATAGCCTCTGCTGTATTATTGATGTTCCTCTTTGGTTTATGAGTTTATCACTGGTTAACAAGCAGAATCAGAACACCGAGTCTGCTATTCTGATTAAAAGGAATCATTAATGAAAGAAAATAAATTGTGATGGAAAATGAACAGTGTGTAAGAAACCTAACTATAATTTTAACCTCAGAGGGACCTAGCCTTGCCCTACTGTGACTTCCATCCATACCATGCTAAAAGCATGCTTCAGTTCAAAGTTGTTAATATTCAGCTGGGAAACAGTATCCAGAACACAAATAAATTATTAAGTGCATGAACTTTTTAGGCAGTAAGATGAACTGATGGGGTCCATCTGTGAGATCCAGGGGCTTTTTATTTGTGTGTGTCGAGCGATTCTGCCCTCTCCGACTTCACAGCCTTTGGTCTCCGGCCAACTGCATGCATAATTGATTCCACACGCACTATCATTTTCTTGATGTAATTGCTTTACTAAGATATGATGAAGTCTAATGGATAATTTGCTATTTGAAAATGGGCAAAAAAACCTTCATACTTTATGTTGGGGGTGGGTGGAGAGTGGAGAAAGGGGCATTCAGGTGACCTGGTATTTAAGAAAACAAAACCAAACAGGCAAGATTGACTTACACATGCCGCGCCAGTCGCCTTGGCTGTGGGCAGTAAGGGCTTTGTGACGTATGGAAGCCAGTGTATAAATCTCTATCTCATATCAGCCTCCTTCGTTCCTTCTCTCTCTGCCTCTCCCCCAAACTTTACAAGAAAGGGATCCTAACAAGGTAAAAAGTAAACAATTTAGTCATCACAAGCCTTATTATTCAGTCTATCCAGGAGTTTTGCCATGTCGGTTTATTTAACTTCCAGGAATGTAAACACTGACACAGCCCTCGAAGCAGCAAGAAAGATTACAGTATTAGAGTTAAAAAACGTGAGCATGGAGTAGCTGTGCTTTATACTCAGCTATAATAACACTTTACCTTGCAACATAATGGTAAGTCAAAACCTACTGGAAACTTCTGCTTATCTGGAGTACAAATTTCATTCTAATAGATTGGCATAATCTAGTGTACCCAGGGTAGATTGTTTTATAATGGAGAAACCGTATAAATGTCAAATACACAAATAATTCTACAGGAAGTAAATGAAAAGTATTAGAATTTCTTAAATCACCATTAAATTTTGTTGGTGGGACAATCTCATTAGCTCTCTCAAAATCATGTGTGGCTTTGCATAAGCCTTTTGAAAATGTATTTTGAGGGAATTTACAGACGTTGAAACATTGTTTTAATCCAAACCAGTTCATGCTTTAAATGTAGCTTAAAAAAAATTGTACTGTTTTTCAAAGTACTTAAAGGGAGTGGAGGGGCAGAAAGCATATAAAGCAAATCCATCTCACTGTGGCAAACTGTTTTTCAAGTAAAGTCATAATAATGAACAACACATGATGTGAAATTTGATCAGCAAACATATACTTATGCCAAGGAATTTTCTATTCTTTCTTTCATTCTTTTTTTTTTTTTCTTTTTTTGCCATTCACATACCAAGGTTCTGTAAATCAGTAAACCAGGCAGAGAGTAACTATTGTTAAGGGGGAAACTGAATCCTAATATGCAGAATGGTGCAGAAGTTGTCTTTTTAATGTTTTTTTTTTTTTTTTTTTCGCGGTACTGGGGATTGAACTCAGGGGCATTCTACCTCCGAGCTACATCCCCAGTCCTATTTTTTATTCTTTATTTTGAAACCGAGTCTCACTAAGTTGCGGAGTGCCTCACTAGGTAGCTGAGGCTGGCCGCGAACCCGGATCCTCTGGTCTCAGCCTCCTGAATGCTGGGATTACAAGCGTGTGCCACCACGCCCGGCTTGTCTTTTTAATGTTAAGAAACATTAACACCAACCACCACCACCACCACCACCACCACCACCATCATCATCATAAAAACAATATAACAAAACCCTTTTTACAAAACTGGAAATGACAGAATAGTTTTAAAGGGAATAAAAAAACTACCTTCTGACGCTCAAAACTTCAAACTATTAATAGACCACCAGTGAGATAGACTGCCTTTGTGCCTTGAAATGCAAAATGAGGGAAATAATTAGCAGAGGAACAAAATTCTCAAAATTTGAAGAACTTCTGTGATTACTGGGGGTACAGTGAAAAGAAAATGCAAATTTCTTCCTGATCTTAATTAGATTCGATTGTGCGGTGGATGTGTTGGATTTGGGGGGAGTGTGGGGGCAGGGAGTGCTGGGGGTGAGGCCCTGGCTCAGTGATGTGGAGACAGGTTAGCAGGGCCTGGCCCTGTGGCAGGAACAAAGGCGGCCTCCAGTACTGGTGCAGTATGGGGTGCCTTCTGCCAGATGCTGATGGTGCCAGAGTCCTGAGTCTTTAGGTTAGCTAGGCTCATTTCCACTGGATCTGGGGGGTTTCATTTGTCCTTTGGTGAGGGCACGACATAAGAGCCTGAGCTGGCTTAGGAAGAGGGAATATCCTATAGCTAACTGTTCCTGATCACATGGGTAAGACGTGACGAGCCCTACTTGGGCTGTAGGGCCATGAGTTTCTCATGGTGGCGTCTGTGCAGAGCCCCACACCAGGGCACAGCCAAAACATACTCTTTACTGTTTAATGGTGGTGGTTGGTCAGAGTTCTGCCAAAGTGTGTGCAGCAAGTTTCATTGGCGACATTTCCCCTTGTGTGAAATAATAAAAGCCCTAGCCAAGGCTTATGAATCTATTTTTGTTTCATTAATATTATTTATTATGTATTTTATTAATATTTTTAGGAGGGACTGTGCTCTCATTTGACCATTTGTAGTTATAATTAATACATTCCGTACTGGTTGTAAAAAGTGTACTTGCATTTAATTGCAAGTCAGGATAAATTAATGGATATGATTTAAAACAAAACTCACTTAAAATATCCTTGCAAGGAGCAAAGGAGGGGCGGCCCCTGCATTTAATTTATTTTCTGGGTGAGTGTTGGTGGTGAGAGGGTCAACAGGGCTGTGTGGGTCTGCGGGGATCCGGGTTTGTGTGTGCAGGACAGTAGGGGAATGGGGTGTGGGGGGGGGCTGCGCAGGAGGAGGGCTGTCCAGAAGCTGGGGTCTTTTCTTTAATTTCTGAGGTTGCCAGGAGGGGCTTAAGCAAAGTGGTCAAGTCCATCTGCTCTGGAGAAGGTGGTAAAGAAAAGAGGTTATTGGCGAGAGGGAAGGAGCACAAAGGGAAATTGTACGTTGGGAGCATTGCTCTCCCTGGCCGTGGTGTAGCCAGACTGGTTTAGCAGACAGAATGATAGATTGTTTTGTCAAGGGTCCCAGGGTGCGCCCTGAACTTGAAGCACTTTGTTTATCTTGAATAGAAAGGGAAAAGCGCAGACATAATCGATGTCTAGTTTTTAGGAGCTCGAAAGAGGTAAGAGAACAGAGAAGACTCGGGGAGGGGGGAGGAGTGGGGGAGGTGCAGGCCCTGGTTGTGGCTGTCCATTAACAGATGAACTTGGCCAAGGGCCAGGCTTTAGATGAGAGAGTGTCAGGGCCCCAGTGCAGCCAGGCCTTTTCAGTGTCCCCCCCCCCTCCTATTTCTCTCTCTCTCTCTCTCTCTCTCTCTCTCTCTCTCTCTCTTTAATACCTGCTGACTTGTACATCAAATGCTCTTAGGTCTTTTGGCTAAAGGCAAGAAAATAAATAAATAAACTAAAATAAAAAGACACCAGCTCAATTTTTTCTCCTCTGAACCAGTTGAGGCCGGTCTTTCGGCTACATACACAGGTTCTATCATCTTTCTTGGCTTGCCATGGGGAGAAAAAAGCGTTGTGATAAGGTAGTCAGTGCAGGGCCCTGGAGGGGAAGGGCGGGCTGGTGGTGTTCAGGAGGCCCTCCTGTGTGAGCTCGCACCACAGCTGGGCAGGGCAGGGCTAGCAGGCCTGTGTGTGCAGGTAGGAAACTGATGGAAAAGACTTTTTTCTTTTTTTATGGCTGAAGTTTAACTTGTTGGAAAGGACTTGTGAGCTAATCTGTTGGTGGCTGGGAAAGATAATCCTCAAGAAAGGCCAGGGATGGGGAAAAGGTGCCCCTGTGGGAAGTGCAGGGCTGTTGATGGCAAAGCCATGTGTTTGGGCTGGTTTTGTTCTTGATTATCTTATCTGTTTTGGTCCATTTCTGTGTGTGTGTGTGTGTGTGTGTGTGTGTGTGTGTGTGTGTGTGTGTGTTTAGTTTATCGTGACATTATGCATTCCACATATGAGTGTTGGCAAGCACGAGTCATCAGCCCAATAACTTCCTGACATTTTTAGCTCTTTTAATGTGTAGTCCTGGTCCTCCTGCCACCAGTGGTGAGGTAATTGAATTTCCCTGTTACTCACTGGCAGGAGGCATGTTCTGGTTCCCACTAGAGGGGCTGCTGAGGCCCAAGGTGGTTTGCACAACTCAAGCCAGGGGACACTAGGGCTTCCAAGTTGTTTGGGGACATGTCCGAAATGCTATTCACAAAATAATATACTTTCCCTCTACTATAGCCCCAAAATGCCACTGTTGTGAATATTCATAGAAAGTGTGATAAAATCATGTTTCTGTCCCCAGACTGAAGCTTCATAAGGGAGGCAGAACATTTAATCTCCTTTTTAAGGAAAAAAATGGAAACTGGGAAAATTTGGTAGCTCTAGGCTTCTCCCACAGACAACCCACAAAACTCAGCCTTACATTCAGTCTTTCACCCAGGAGTCTTTGTAACTTGGGTTGAAAAAAAAGAGGGGGCATAAACTCTTAAAAATATGTCTCATCATCTTTTCCTCTTTGGCCTCTGATTACATGAAGCACCGCGGTTTGGGCCGAGGGTGAAAAGGTACTGCCATTTTTAGTATGTAGGTTTCATCCCTCCAAGCTTAAGTTTCCTCCTTTGTAAAGTAGGCGGGGGGGGGGGATCTTGGGGCCCACCTCCTAGGGCCAGGTAAGAACACTTAGGGCATTTGTCTCAGTCCTGGGCACGTGGTGAGCATTTAACAAAGGCCAATCATGAGATGATCATGGCTTGTGGCTTGGAATGTTTCTTTCTTCTAAAAGATCTGGGATCTTAATGTAGTTTCCAATGTGTGGGGTGTTGGGCTGAGATGAGAGGTGAGCAGAGCAGGTGGGGTCTAAAGAGTGCTGGGTCTCTAGGCCTCAGGTGGGCTTTTTCTTATCGGCTGTGGGAGGGGTCCTCAGGTGGGGACAGGTCAGCTGGGGTAGGGGTGGGGTGATGGGGGGCAAAGAGTGTGCATGAGATTCCTCTCTCCCCAAGATACCTTACGGGGAACACATCCTGGGTGTGTGTGTGTGTGTGTGTGACACAGTCACTCTGGAACCAGATTTCCATTCATCATTAACTGGTTAGGAGAGTTTGGACAAATCATTTAACCTTTCCGAAATGGGAATACCCATGGTCCTCATCTAGGGTCAACAAGAAGGGTGAAGGAGAGAAGTCAGTTACTTGCTGCACAGAGCACACTCAAGAGTCCCTGTTGTAGTACTCTGTGTCTGATACTCCCCTACTCCATCCTGTATCAACCCCGGGAGGAATGTGCTTGCCTCAGCCTCATTGATCTCGGAGGAAACTGAGGCTCAGGAATGGTTAGTAGGGACTCAGCCCTTTGGCTTCCAGTCATCACCCGCTGCTACCTTCTCTGTGGGTCTACAACTTTCTGCAGTGAGGCGAGGCCCTCATTGGACAAGAAGTTCTGTGCTGGATGGTTGGCCCTCCAATGGGTTCTGTGGTCAAATTTTTCAGTCTTCTGGGAAAGAGAAGAATGTTTCCATCCAGCCCTAGGGCGGATGTCCTGGGCATATTGGAGGAGTCTTAGAGTGGCAGGAAGAATTGCAATCTCAGGAATACTGCTTTCCAAGTAGTTACTTCCCCATCTGTCCCGAATGAGCAGGAGATCTGGGTGAAGGTCTTGTGAAGCAGAGGGAGGAGGATTGGAGATTTGTGTGTGACTTGGTTAGGAGGCAGTGGCGAATTGACCAAGAAACCAAGCTGGGACTTCTAAGTGCTGGTAAATTCTGGCTTCAGCAGTTCTGTGTATTGCCTCTGTGGCATTCCCCTCTCTGGCCATACCTTTAAAGGGCATGGAGAGTCAGAATTACCCTGTGAGGGAGACTCTGGCTGTGGAGGTAAGTGGGACGGGAGTGTTGGGGACAATTATCTGCTTGAGGGAGGTTTTCGATTCTGGTCTAAGGAGTGCCCCGTTAAGGCAAGATTGGAAGGCAGGCTAGCAGACCTGAGGCAAGTTTAAGTGGAATCTACAGTCAACAATTCCATGTGATCCACAAGTGGCTTTCCTGAGGCAAGCTTTCAGCCCCACAGTGCCTCCCTGGTCACTCTGCAGGCTGCTCTGGCATCAGTATCTGCAGAAGCGGAATCTGAGGTTCCATGCTGAGGGGTTACAGAATGTATCCCAAGTCCAAGCTTAGGTGTCTTCCTCACATTCCCCATCCATTTATACAATTGCAATAGTTAGGAAGTGTCTACTGTGTGCAGAGGCCCCACGGGCAGTGGAGGTTGACAGTAGAGAACTTGGCTCACTTGGGGAGCCTGGTTCCACCTGAGGGAGGCTGTTCAGATGTGCACCAAGAGGTTGCCACTGGCCTAGATAGGCTTAAGGATTTTCTGAACTGGAGGAGGGATGGAGAGCTCCACACCTTCAGTTTCGGTTATCTCTCTGCCCAGGGAGGACATGCCCATTTTCGACAGCTGGTGCTCAGGTCCCTGTCTCTTCACTGGGTGATCTGCCTTGTCTCCACATACCCAAGTGTCAAGAGTGTAATGAGGCCCTTTGATCGCCCCAGAAGAGAAGCTCCGGGTTTTATTTGCAGGAGCTCCTGGACTGGAAAGCCAAAATGATAAAAGGAATACCTTAGTTTCTCCCTCCCCCTCAGCTTTATTTTTATTTCCTTAAAAATCAGGCCAGATCTTTGATGGTGGCCTTTTGTTTCTTTTTCTTTTTCTTCTTTTTTCTGTTCTGCCTTCGTTAAGGTAAGCAGGAATTTAATGTCCCAAGAGGCAGGCTGGTGACCCTTCAGGCCAAGTGCCTGGATGTGGCAAAGCTACAATAAATATTGAATGGTGAGAGCAATGGAAATTTAACAAAGCCATAACAGAGGAGACCTCAGAGGGGCAGCGGACTGGTTAAGAGGCTGTCGGATGAACTGGGTAGTATTTCTACTTCAACCTGATTGAAATGTCGACTAAAAATCAATGCCCTTGACTAGTGATAATTTACAACGTTTCTGGTGCTAAGTAGTTCCCCCGCTTAGGAGTGCGTTGGCTGGGCAGATTAGTGCAGGAAGTTGTGTGTGTCACGATGAATCAGACGCATTATAGGTCAGCCCTTTATTTGTCTCATCATGACTTTTACACAGTTGTCATGTAATTTATGGCTGCTTTCACGTTGTCAAACATTTTCATTGCTTCTTCTTCTTTGACACACTCCTGACACAGACATGCTGCATTGGAAGGCTTGGTATTGTTTCATAATCTGAGAGGAGGCCTATAAACCATCAAATTACACTATCTTTGGGTTAATCTAAATGCACTGCAGATTAAAATCAGAGCTCATTTGTCCCTGATGCAAATTATTAAGTTCTAATTATAAATATCCGTTTAATTACCCCATACATTTTTATTTTGCGGACCCTTTTGAGCACTGCTGTCTGTGACAGGGGAGGAGGCATAGGAGACAATCTGCGGTAATTAATGTACACTTCCCAAATGGTAAAGGATAAACATATGCTGCTTTGTTTTTCTTATTTATTTATTGATTAGCTATATAGAGACTTTGGCATTGCCACAATCTAAAGTTGAAATCCCTTTAAAAGTGAAAACTATCTAAAAATCTTTGGGGAAGAAAGAGTAAAACATAGCCAACCAATGGCTTTCTGCTAGAACACATCATCCTAAAGTAAGGGATTCTGCATTTGATCAAATCACCAGTTTTTGAATTTGATCAAATCTAGATTTTGCAGAAGTCAAGGGTAAGAGAAACTGCTTGTTTTGTACCTAGAATGTGAAATAATTGATATAGGGAAAAAGCCTGTAGTGTTTAAAAAACTGCATCTTTTTTTTCCTTGCCAGCCCTGCTGTGTGCCTCTACTAGAAAATAATATTATCTGCCTGCCATGTGAAGATACTTCCGTTGAGAGCATTACAATAAACTATTTTTGATTAACAGACAATTAAGTAAGAAGATCATATACAAATTAGTAAAGGCCTTATAACTAGACCTTGACCCCTCTATGAAGGCAATGGAAAAGTCATTATGACTGGTTGAGGAGGGGGGTGAATTGAGTCCTTTAGGGCATTACAGATTTTTCTAGAACCAAGTATTAACTTGTAATGATAGTAGGAAAACACTGGTCTGAGAACCAGGACCTCTGAGTTCTGACCTTTGTGGTGTCATGCTATTGGAACTTGGGTTCCTGTCACATTTTGACTTTTTGGTTTTCTTACCTGTAAAATAGGTTATTTGAACTGGGTGGATCTCTGAGCTCCCTTCGTGTACTATTGTGAACACCACTGGCCAATTTTCTCCCTTCTCTTTTTGGAGTCTGGTAGCAGAATGGGACTCAGCTGCAAAGAGGGTAGAATATTTTCTTGATTTGACTCCAAGATGGAAGCAATGGTGGAGATGAAGGCTTGGGCTTGTGACCCCCTGCAAAAAGCTTACTGGCATCTTTTAAATTGCTGGAAGCAAAATTGAAGCCTGTTATAATGGGATGGTGATAATTCGCAGAAGTTTCCAGCCTTATAAGATTTCTCCATCTTTTAATTGTCACAAGCTGTTTTTTGATAAACTCCAAAGAATGTAGTAAGTATTTTCTCCAAGCTTGCTTGTCTTTTGGGCAACTGCAACTACGTCAAAATAGAAATACGTTTGCAAAAGAAGTCAGTTGAATTCAAACAATCAGGTATTTTAAATTCAATTAACTGACTGAATTCAATGATATTTTTCTCCTTCCTTCTCCTGAAAGCTGGTTTCTCTGTATGGACATAGCCTGCATATGCTGAGTTCTTGGAGTTTCAAATTCTTGCTTGTTAAAGGCATCCGATGCAACATGTTTAGAAGAACTCTCCCTCTGTTAGTGTTGGAAGACAGCATAAATTGAGGGGAAATGTTCTTTTTTTTAAATTCATCATGTAGGTAAAAGCATATGGCCTGTTCTAGGACATGTGATCTTTGCAATCCATTTTCTAAACTTGGTGTTTACCACTGACTTTTAGCACGGATGTTTCTGTTTCCACACTGTCCAGAGAATACCATTTATACATGGCATTAAATTAGGTATGAGATGGTGTTTTCAGAAGCATGTTGAAAAGGAGCATTCAAAATTATCCTTTGGATAATGATTATCTGAAACTTTGTTTTATGATCCCATGTGTTCAGAATAAGGGGAAAATGAATCAGTTGTGAAATATGTGTTACTTGTAGGACACAGGCACTCGAGATCTATAGCTTCAATAAAAAAGTAATTTATTTAAATTACTGCCTCTTTCATTTATAATGTTTTGGGGATTTTTTATTAGGAGTGTTCTCTAAGGGCATTTGATAATCAACTATTTTGGATTTTGCATGCTCTTCTGTCTCTGGCCAAAATAATGCTCCAACAAGGAAAAAAAAAAAAAAAAAAAAAAGCAAGTAAAGTTTAGCCTTAACCCGACCCAAAGAAGATAACGGATGGACTGAATGAGGCTCTACTTTCCCCTCGTTTATTACCTGAAATGAAAGCATGATAACATTCATGCCAAAGAGATAGGTGACAAAAATATGTATTCAGACATGAAGTTTAGGATTTCATAGCCTGATAGTCTCTCCTCTCTTCCCGTCCCTTACTGTATTGTGCAAATGTGTCAGCGGTTGTGTTGTTAATGTGTGATGGGGAGCTGCTGCTGGCACAGTCTTGGCTCCCTAATGGGGTCAGCCGTGTCACCTGTGATGTATGGATTATGTTTACCATGGCATATTTTGTTTGTGAGCTGGGCTGTGAGATGGGAGCAGGTGATAAATGAAGAGACTCTACAGTTTTCACACTAGTTCTTGTGGTCCCAGGGCTCCAAAACAATAAAGCACCCTTGATAATGGGGAGGTGTTTATGGGGACATGATTGACTTCAGAGTTTCAGATCTCTGGCTGAAGTTTAAGATGTGATAGTCCCTTTCATTTATGTCTTTGCTAAAAACTCCTGTTTGCCTTAAATCATTTAGGGTTTGTTGCTAAAACCTTGATCAATTCATGACCCTTTGGGCCAGTTGAATAACTTAACTGTGGTTTTCCATGCCTGGGTGATTCATTTACTTGGGCTCCTATATGCTTGTACAATTTTGAAATTTACTTCTCACCTTTCACTTGGCAATGAATAACTTTTCATGCTAAAGTCTTATATAGTACATCTATAGAAGATTTTTTGGGGGGGAAGAAAAAAATCTTCAAACTCACTAATACTTGTTGTAAGATCAAGCATGTATTATGCATTTATATGTATATAACACATACTACATACGTACACAAACATAATACATACATGATGTTTGTGTATATATATATGCTTGTATATATGTGTATGTATGCATATATACACATATCTAGAGAGAGAAACAGTATATGTGTAGGAAGATCTTTAAATTGAATATAATTCAGCCAGGTGTGGTGGCACAGGTTTGTAACCCCAGTACTTGGGAGTCTGAATCAGGAGAATCTCAGGTTTGAAACCAGCCTCAGTGACTTAGTAAGACCCTGTTCTAATATAAAAATAAAAAGGGTTGAGGATATAGCTTGGAGGTAGAATGACCCTGGGTTCAATCCTGAGTACCAAGAAAAAAAAAATTAAAAAAGAATTTACTATAATTCCATCAAGCTAGTATAGAAGTTAAAAAAAATGTTCATGAAGCTATCACTTTTCCTCAAATTCTATCTCAGGCAAGCCCATCTTGATGTCATTTGTCCAAACACCTGTTATTCACACAGCCCTGGATTGAGGGTCACAGTTGCAAATTTAGGGAGCATGGTCCGAGGCAGAGGTCCCCGTGGCAGCCTGTCCTCCTCGCCACCACTGAGTTGAGAGAGCCAACCTTTATTCTTCCTTTCCACACTCAGTGCCTGGAAGCCTCTCTCCTTGGAAGTCCTGCCATGAGTGTTTACTGTGACCCGCCTTAGCATCTGGTTAAATGGACTTCAGTAATCTGTACACAGTCACTTCTTACTTATTTTATCTCCTGAAAGATATTAAGCCCAGCAAGCTTTTACCCACATAGTCTACAGAAAAAAAATCGGCTAGGCAATTTTTCCTTTCAGTCTCTGTGTCTCTCTGGAGCACTAGTTCCAGAGGCTGATCAATAGGTTTTATTGTAGACCTCACTGTCTCTAAAAGCATGGTGACCTTATCCTGTCTAAAAATAGTATTTGCTCTTGCCTGCAGAACCTTGACCTGTGAAAACCCATTTGGAACATAACTGACATCTCTAGTCAGCTGTGGATCCAAGACATGCTCTTTGAATGAATTCTGTATGGAACTATCCAAGAGAACACATTCTTAGAAGACAAATAAGTACCAGTTCTGAACACTGGGATCGCTTCTGCTTCTCTGATGTGGTCATGGCCACATGGTGGGGAAATGAAGAAGGCTTGTAGCCCTCCAGGTGGTTAAGAGGGATGGGGATGTCACAGAGGACTCCAGGATGGTACATAAAGCCCCCAGTAGAGCAAAGGACTGCAAGATGGCTTTAGGGGTCTGTGGCCCTAATGTGTGCTTTCCTTACAGCTTTGGTCTTGAACCTCTGATAGAAGGTTCCTCCAAAACATAATCCAGATGGGAAGAAGTATCTCTTAGTATAAAGTAACTGCCCTATTTGGTGATAAAGAATTATTGTCACTTTATTTTTTTTTAAGGCGTGATAATGGTTTTGTGGTTGTGCTTTAGAGGAAGAAAAAAAGAGTACTTATCTTTAAAAAATACATACTGAAGTATTTACTGATGAAATGATATGCTGTCTGGGATCAACTTAAATAATCGGGTGGGCAGGGAGGTGATAGGGTCATAGATAAGAGCTGAATAGCTGTGAGTTGCTGGATGGTGTGTTCGTGGGGACTGACCTATACCATTCCCTCCATACTTAAGTATTTGAGATTTTCCAAAATAAAGGCACCATGGAACTAGTAGAGAACAGAATGGTCTTGCTCGGTGTTTCTGTACCATGGTTTGGGCTCAGAGCAGGCAAGTGCCCTGTGAGGAAAAAAAAGTACCTTTAAGCTCAATTTTGTGTCTGGAAAATGCCCTGTTAAAGGGGGCCTTGGGTCAATGCCGTTGCACCATCCTCCATTCTCCTGGAAGAAAAGAGAGCTGGCGCCTTTGGCAGGCAGGAGGAGGAGCGGCAGGTGGAGTTTGACTGGTGCCAGCCCAGGTACCTCTTGTCCTAGTGATGGGTGTTGGGAAGAAGCATTGGGAGGTCTGTGGAGTCTTGATCTTAGAGAAAGATGATTAGCCCGAGAGGAAGCTGGCCTGACTCTAAGGAGGGAGGGTACAGAGAACACAGGGGCTCTGCAGCATCTCTTTGGGGGACAGTGGCATAGCCCAGGAAGGGGAGAAGGAGTTGAGCAGTGACTGCAGAGCTGGGAAGGGGCATTCTGTTCTCCTGTGTAGCAAGAGCCAGGGTTGTCTTGAAAGCTGAGCCACCAGTGGCTTCACATAGCCAGTCCCAGGGAGCCAAGGTAGCCTGGCCTCTGCCAGATCTGCCTGGAAGCTGAGACCAGCCTCCCTGCATCCTTCCCAGGGCCGGGTGCCTCTGGTTTCACAAAATGTCCGCTCCCGCTCTTGCTTCACGCAGAGGCTATTATTAGCAAGTGTCAGTCAGTTATCTGAGAGTGGCGCTTTTAGCTGCCATCTAAGTGCCTGACACTTGGGCTTACAGCAGATTAAATTAAATTTTAGGCTGGTTTGGCTTCACTGGCAGTAGACAATAGGAGCAGCTGTTGTGGAAATGTAACCTGGCACCCTCAAACACCAGTGTGTGTGTGTGTGTGTGTGTGTACCATGCACATGGCTGGTGTGTGCTCTCATGAGCAGGGTTGAGACTTCTGAGCATGCATGCAACTCCTGGGGAGATTAGGGACCTGACTAACCTCTCAAGAGTCACCAGCCTCTTCCATTATTGTGGGAATGGGAACTGCCATTGTCTAGGAGCTGACCACTAGGCTATACCTCCTTTTCCTCTGCTCCTCATTTCATTCCTTCCCAAAAAGTATTTGTTCAGACACATTTTTCTTAAACTAGTTTTATCAGGTTTGCTTGACAAAGAGAACAGCAAAGCGGGAGTAATTTTTTTCTTCTTTCTGTTATTTGCACATCCACCTTAGTGCTTTTCTGCAAAGACGGGGCTAACATTGAATGCAAGCACCAGCAGAAACCAGTGGGAGAGCCCTGTAGATGGTTTCAGTTCTCTGAGAGACATTCAGTGACCAAGCTGGTTTGATGGGTGATGTAGGTAGCAGATTCCTGTAGGTATCCCAGGCACCAACATGAGGTAGAGTAGGGGGGACATCTGCTCTTTATTAATTTTTTTTGTGTGTGTGTGGTACTGGGAATTGAACCCAGGGGAATTCTATCTCTGAGTTACACCCCCAGCCCTATTTTATTTTTAATTTTGAAACAGGGTCTTGCTAAGTTACCTGGTGCTGGCCTCAAACCTGTGATCCTCCTTTTTCAGCCTCCTAAATCCTGGGATTACAGGTCTGGGCCACTGTGGCTGTCTGACATCTACTCTTTTTGATGTAAATGCATTCATTTTCTTTGGTGTTCTGTGGCTGGGAACTTAGGACCTTTCTGCCTCATAATATTGAGTCAGAGCGAAGCCCTGTACATCAAAGGCCACTTATTTAAAATTCTTTGGAAAACTCTGTGGGGATAATTTCTCTTTCTTATTAAACAGAATGCAAATGTGTACATTATTCCACCCAAGGGCGATTCTCTTTACTTCTATAATCTAGATTTTAAAATATTCCATGGCACTTGATTTTAGTCCTTCAGATTCCAGAATTTATACTCACTGATTAGTAATGCATTATGCAAATGATTCAGTTTACATATCCAAATACTGTTTTGCATCATTCACACCTCAAGTCTTGGGAAAAAAAAGTGAAATGTTTCCTGAAAATAAACAAAACCTGCAGAAGAGTTTATTGTAAGGGTGAAAATTAAAGAGGCACCCATTTGCTTGGGAACTTTTGAGGGAATTTTTTAATACTCCTTCATAAATAATTTTGCAAGTTTATTTACTTATTTTTTGGCTCCTACCTATAGGATGTGCCTGCCATTCTGGCATATGTTATCTCTGGCTTTATGAATTTTTCAATTTTTGGAAAAATAGAAGCCATAACACTATTTCACACATACATTTATGCATAGAGAAAGTATAACCCTAAATGAAGATACAAGCTGAATTATTTGCAGGAGGACCAGTCATTGCTTACCGCTGAGAATAAGTAGGTGCAAACTTTTAATATTCCTTGTCAAGGAAGAGTTAGCCATGACTCTCCATTAATTCATAAGTGATGGATTGGCAAATGGCAGTGTCTTATGAAAAGTCTGTCTTTGCTTTCAGTTTTTATTGTCATTGGGGATGTTCAGAATCCAGGCTGTGGCCTGGAGCCCTTGTCTGAATTAGCAGGTACCCATGCACACATGAGTGCCTATCCCAATGGCTTCTAACCTCACAGGTCAGACCAGAATTGGCCCTGGAAATCTGCACAGTGGTTCCAGTTTCAACTCTGGAGCAGTCAACTTAGTGCTATTGCAAAGCAAGTCCGATTTCAGTAGCAATTTTTCTTAGTAGGCAGGCAGGGGAGAAGCAAGCAGACCTGAGTTTTCCCCTGCGGCATGAGGACCGTCATCTTTCTCCGTTGATGCCCCACACCCATCTCTCCTTATGGGTTATGGACACATTTTTGGCACCACCAAAAGTAAGCGTTCCAACATGTTTTTAATCTTTAACTTTCACATTGTTAAAAGTCTGTGATGTACTGACTTTGAGCTGCCTGGAGATAGTTCAGGACGCAGCACCTGACAGGTGTAATGTTCTTGTGTTTTATGTTTCTCAATATGGAAGTTGCAGAATGAAAAAGACCGCAAGATACCTTAAAGATGTCAGTACCCATAGATGGAGCATGCACACCTTCTTGCCCCCACTTTCACACCTACTTCTTTATGTGTGTGTGACACCTGTATTTAAAGGGGGCCCTTGGTGTACTTGGTTGAAAAGAAGCTTCTTGGCTTGGTACCTACTAGAGACTCCCCGCTTCCTGAAAGTGTCAGGATTGAAAAATCTTGCTTCCCTTCCTTTTTCTCTCCAGAGCTGAGATATGTGTGCTGTAGCTCTTTTAAAGGATGAACTTTCCTATTGCCGTAGATTTTAAGGAGGCGGATTTGGTGCCTACTGTGGCTTTAGGTCTCAACTTGAATGACAGAATGTCAGTGACAAGTGGCCCCAGGAAACGTGGCTGTGAATGACTGTTCCTACCAGTGAAGCAGCAGTGTGTTGATGGGGTTTTCCTGGCTCAACTGGAACTTGAATAGGAATTGCTAGGACCACAGAATGCTCCTCCAGCATGTCTTGTGACACCTCTTCTTACAATCTGATTGTGGATGGACTTTTAAGGGAACCCCATCCTGATGAGTAGGGTCTTGAAACCCCAGCTCCTCCTCATCCTTGGATGGGCTGTGTGCTCTCACCCCTCTCTGGTGCGTGATGGTTTTTGGATCTAGCACCACGCTTCTCACCTTGTCCGCCATGTCTCTGTGTGTGAGGAACTCATGTTGACACATGTGTGCTCCTGCCCCTGCGGTTTTACCTGGTCCCCACGTCTCCCTGTCCCCTCAAGTAAGCACACGGTGATTCAGGTGAGTTGGAATGTTATTTCCCAGGCATGATCTTGAATCTGCTCTAACACAGACCTTTGAAAAGCAAATAGTTTTTAAACATAGTACCGAGTAGTAACATAGTTCTTTGGATCTACTTCAGGACAGGCTGTAACACGTTGGTGTGGAACTGTAGGTCTAATTGGCCGCCTCCTTCATCGACGATGCTTTATGCAGGATGGGAGCTCAGTACAGGATGGAGGGAACAGGAGGAGATGATTTCAGGCCCAGGCTCGCTGGAGGAAATCTGGATAGAGAAAAAAAAAAAAAAAAAAAGTTAGCCTAATTCTTAGGATCGCTAAATCTCAGTAATTGTTTAAAAAAAGTCTCTCTTCCCCTAACATTGACTTTTAGGGCAAGACTCTTGTTCCTGTAATTGACAAGAGTATCTGAGGGATCACAGAAGGAAGTCCAGGCCTTGGAGCAGGACATTTTCCTTTGTAGAAGAGCCAAGTAAATATTTACTGAGTATCTTTTATGTAGATTCAAATCACAAAGACACACCATTTACACTTTCATTTAACAGATGAGAAAGGTTGAGGCTGAGAGGGGAGAGATGGACAAGAGGCCATTGGCCAGGTAGTGAGAGACCTGGCCCAGGCCCTGGGGCTCTGTACTCTCCTTCTCTCCTTCCTTCCTGCCTGGCTGTACCAACTTGCATGGCCTCCCCGTGCCCAGCAGGAACTGGGGGTGGCCCTCCTGTGCTTTGCTGAAGACCTTGTGCCAACACTTATGTCTGGGATACTTTTGCACTGAAGCTTGGCTGATGAAGAGCCTGGCGCTCTCTCTGCACACTAAACTGGGGATCCCATGGTGCAACTCAAGACCCTGGCCACCTGTACCTGTTTCTTTGTGACTTCATCTCACCTCCTCCCTTGCCTGTCTCCTCTGCCCTGTTTTGGGCCAGCTTTCCCACCATCTCTCCTGGTAGGGCTGCCCTGGAATGTCATTTCTGAGGTTTGCGGTGTGCCCACAGAATAGCTGGGCTTTCTTAATCAGATAGTTGGACATACAGGGCAGGTGGAGTCCAGGTGGTGGAGGAACTGCACCCTCTCGGAAGCAGAGAGGTCTTGAGAATTAGCCAGCCTGTCCTCTTCCTCACCACACAGTTCTATTTTTAAAGACATCTCTCAATAGCAGGAAATCCTTCCTTTTGTCTACCTTCAATCCATCGTGCTTCAGCTTAAAACCGTTTCCTCTTCATTCCAGAGAAGACAAAGTATCTTATCACCAGCATTGTGCTAATGCCCCTCATATTTGAGAATTCTTTGCTCCACTCTCTGCCATTGGGTCTTCCTGAATGATCCCTTGAATGTGAACTTATAGATCTGTTCTCATTCAACCCATTTCTTATTTTTGTACCCCTGTTTGGAAATTGCTGGCTTTCCAGATCTTTTATACAGACATTACTCTGATTACTTTAGAGTATGATGGCAAGACACTTGAGTGTTTTCCACATTCCTTCCTCTTACATCTGCATTCTTATATTCTGCTTGCTTTTTTAATTAAAAAAAAAACAGTGCTCATTGATGACTCATTTTCAGCTTGAGGTACTCTAGGAACCCTAGATACTAAACTTTCACTCCAGCTGTATTGATGCCATATTTCTCCCTTCCCACATCTCCTCTCTGCCCTTGTCCATCTTGAACTTGGTTCTCTTCTTCTGACACATGTTCCCTGACCACCTCTCTGCTTCACAGGGTGATGGAGAGTTATGGTTCTGTCTCCAAAGGTACCTCCTCCCTCTTGGCTTCTCTCCCAGTGACAACTTCAAGGAGGCTGAGAAATACAGAGAGTGGCCTTTCTTTGCTCACTCACAGCTCGGTAACGTAGCTCAGGGAGAGAGTTGTTCATAACTTTCTGCTGCCATCTGGAGAACAAAGGTTTTGGAAGAGCAGAGCCCAGGTTCCCTGCGAGCCAGCAGAGCCAGGTCTTCTGAGTTACCAGCAAAATCTGTGTTCAAATAATAGGAGGTGGTCGTTGTGCTTAATAGTACAACACAGCCTGAGTGTGCGTAATAAGCACATCTTCTGCATGCTGGGGTGAGGAGAGGTGGCAGTGAGTGTGTAGGGTGATATGAAGAGCATTACAGACATAGGAAAGCATTCTGGGGAACACAGATGTGGCATGAGTAATCGCAGGCTGACAGCCACAAGGCTAGGTTTTCCAGCCCCGCCTCCCTTTTCTGCACCCCAGTTCAACCAGGATGTAACTGAAGTGTGAGGGGAGTAGGCTACCCGCCCTTCCTATCCCAAGGTATTTGTACCTCAGGACCCCTTCAAGGATGTTGCCCCAGCGGTGTCCAGGGAATATCCCCTGCTGGGATCTTTCTTAGATTGACTGGCTCACTTCCTGTCTTGCCAGGCCCAGCTGTGATTCGGTAATCCCCACAGGATGACCTCACAGCGGGCTGGGTGGCCTGGGAACTTCTGCCTCAAGTCACAGGTCAGGAGCAGAAATGGAGAAGCTGGGATGTTGGGTGATCAGGAGTCCTTAAGAAACCCTTGTGCCTGTGTCAGGCCCTGCTAACATTGGCGCCTCTGTGTGCTGCCATCCTCTCCCCTGAGAGCCATGGACTGTGTTTAAGAGTTAGCCAGGCCCTACCTATGTTCACTGAGTCACCTGTACCTCTGCAGGCCATTTCTCTAGGTAACTGAGAATCTTGGATGGGCATGGCCAAGGCCTGACTTGACCAGTGGCCTCTCTTTGGGGGGGGGGGTCGCTCTAGGGGTTGGCCAAGGGGGTCAGTAGTGTCACACAGCCTCATGGGTGCCTGTTTGTGTTGTCTCCTCTCTAAATGATCACTTTTGTGCGGGCATGGATCATGCTTTGTTTTTTGGGTTTTCATGGTGCCCTTCACAATGCTGGTCCACATATGGCATTCATATGGACTTGGTTCAGGCTGATGGGTTGACAATGGAAAGGCCAGACTCCCCCTCGTGGACTGGTGTGAAGCTGGGACAGTATTTCTCACCTGTGTCCCTGTGAGGACAGGAGATGGAGTGAGTCCCTGTGGCCTTCCTTCCGTGGCTAAACAATGAGCTCTGCCACGCAGCCTTGGCCCTGTCCACCTGGAGGCTGGTGTGAAGCAGCTCCCCACGGCTGGGCCACCACTACAGGGCAGGGGGTATCTTGGGGGTGGGAAGCTGGAGCTGCATCCTTTACACAGCTCAGAGCCTCCTTGTGAGAGTGTGGCCTGGATTCAGGCAGACTGAGTTCTGCTTCTCCTTGGGCAGCACTCACTGGCTATGGGTAGCGTTTAAGAGCTGATTCTTTTTCTCTCTCTTTCTCTTTTGGTTTGTGTGTATACAGGACCTTTGATATTTGAGTAGGGAAATCCTCTCTTATCAGTGGAACTCACCCATTCTTACAGTGTGTTACCCTTTGCAGGGTGCTGTGAAAAGAGTCAGCCAAACCCACTGAATTTATTTACACAGCTCTGATTTCTTTTCTAAGGAAAAAAAATCCACAGTTAATCCTATTTTTAGGTGACTTGTTTTCCAAGTCCCAGAATTGTCCCGAAATGGGTTACCCAGCCAGGCCAGTGGCTCAGGACTGGGAGCTCAGTCATGGCCAGGGTGGTCTACAGCCTTCTAGTTCAGCCATGGCCTTTCTACCCCCTTCCACCTGTGTGTTGGAGGTGGCCCCTCATGAAAGCCTTCTCCATGAGAGCTTAGGAGGGTCCTGGGTGCTGTTCTTGGGGAAGTCCTGGAAGAAGTGGCTCATGTGGCCAGGAGTCCCTGTGCAGACCAGGAAATGCCTGCCTTCCCCAAGTCTGTCCTCCATCTTTGGGAACGCTGGACCATGGACTGGGAGATTCAAGATGACACAACTAGTATCCAGGCCTCTTGATATAGGCCATGGTACTTTGCCCATCCTTTGAGCCAGGCAACAGCCTCTCCTCCCTGGAGCTGCTTGTCTGTGGAAGGTGTGAACCTTGGCTCCTTGCCAAGAAGGGCCACCTGTCCTTCAGAGTCTATGCTGTTGGTAGCCTGGGACCCCTTCAGAGGTGTCAGTTCTTGGCCCCCAGGGGGAGGAGGATGGGAGTATTAGTTGTGGTGGAGGCTTTTTCTCTTTCTTCCGTTAGTCATCTGTTTTGTTGTGGGTGTGAATGGGGAGCCAAGCAGGCAGCAGGCCCTTGGGAGGGTCCAGAAGGGAAAGAGCAGCAGTGCGAGTTCCAGTGAGAGGTCACCCAGCAGCCCACCTCGTGAAGGTGCTCACACGGAGTGGGTGGCTTTGGGGCCTCAGGCACTGGCTTCTGCTGCAGATGGCATTCCCTGGCCGCCCGGCGGTGATGGCCCCTGAGGAAGTGGACCGTGGGAGTAGGGAGCCCATCTAGAGCCACTCCTAGGACTAAACGCCTGTCCCTTCCTTGTCTCCCCATCCACCACCTGGAGCAGCATTAGCCGCATAGATGGGGATGGGGCATGATGGATGTGTGCCTGGTCCCTAATTAACACGTGAGTCCTTCCATCAGGCTATCTTTCTCAGGGGTAATCACAGAGGGTGCTGTGGTCCCACGTGACATCACAGCTACTATCCTTGAAGTTCAGTTTGGGGTGAGATTAACCCCTGAGATGTCCACGAGGTAAAACGCTTTTCTCCTTGTGTTATCCAAATGGGTGACATGCCTTGTGGGTGGCCAACGTGGTCAGGCTTATTTGGTCACTTTAGGTATATATTGCAGTATCCCTTGTCAATGGTGATTTGTAGGTGAGAACCTGAAAGAGAACGAATCATCTTCACCAGACTGTGAACCAAGTTCAGGTCACATAAGGAAGGCCTGACAAGGATATTCTCAAAGACATCTTAAATTAGATATGCAGCATGCAATTACGGGGGCTTTAGTTTTCCTTAGACCTGAGTGGAGATAGTCTCACTTAGTCTTCTTCTTCTTTATTCAACATGTGTTTGCTGAGCACTCACTCTGTTCCAAGCAGCATGATGCATGCGGTGAGGTGGAGGGGATTGAGGAAGGTGTGCTCCCTCTCTTGAAGCTCACTTTCTCCATTGAGAAACAGGTGTGGGGGGAGTGGGGGACCGGGGTAGGTAGAAGGGGGCAGATCCTTTCCACCTGACATCAAGTCATGCAGCCAGAAAAACTAAAGTGTACAGACCCAGGGAGGTGAAGTGACTTGCCCAGACCACCCAGGGCTCAGCTACAAACCCAAATAAATTACTCTGAGTCCCAAACCTGTGCTTTTTATAGCCCATCAGGCCGCCACTGTTAGCAACCCAACAGGGTTATAGGTGAGGCTCTGAGTGCCTTCTGAATTGTCCCCTCTAGAACATCCTGGGTAAACAGACTTTCTCTTTTGACAGCTCTCCAGGGATGGCAAGCAAAAAGGTTCTGGAACTTTTTAGCTCTCCAGCTTTCACAGTTTTTCATTTTCCAAGTTGTTGGATAAAGTTGCAAGCCCAGGTGGCCACACATAGACCCATTTTGGAGTTCCTCTGACAATGGGGAAGGTTACTGTCTGTTTGGCCCTGTTATTCCTAAGCCCTGAACGCTTCTCTTTCTTTTTCCTTTGGACACCTTGCTTTCCCAGGTGTTGGAAGGACAACTTGGCATGTGTGCCTGGACTTCTGGGTGGAGCAGAAGAAACACCTCACAATCTTATAGATTGATTTATTTGAAAGAAAAAAAGAGACTTTTCCCTACTGGCTTCTTCTTCCTTCTTCTTATCTTCATAGAAGCAGAGTGCTTAATGCTTAGAGAATTAGTGGCACCCCCTTCTCCATGTTGTACTTAGAAGCAGCTTCTTTGCCTCCTTCACGTTCAGCTTATGATGACCTTTCCATGGCTTGGAACGCACATTTACTGAATGACGATTGTTTTCATGAAATGGTGCAACATGTAAAGCAATGGTTGTCATTAATAGTGCAGTTATGTAGAGTGTAGCTCTTTAAGTCTTCAGCTCTGAATCAGATTAGAGCTCGGTTAACTTAAAATAGAGAAAGAAGGAAAGAGAGAAAGGAAGAAAAGCAAGCTGTCAGAAATCAGAGGAAAATATTAGCATTATGAAACATGTTAACAAGTGGCCATTAGCACTTTATGTCTGCATGAATAGCATCTTTAGCTGTTTTATTGGTAAGAAAATAGAGTGGAGTCATGTAGCATGGCATTACTTTCCAAATTGGCAAGTTCTTTTAATTCAGACTTCTCCTTGTTATTGCCTACTGGGGAGCATTTATTCACCTGTCAAAATGTATGCCAGAGTAGAAAAGGGGGCTTTGGCACTTCTGGCTGCATCCCTGGCTCTCAGGTGTAAGGGATTGTCCCTTCACCTTGTTCCCTTTCTCCCACCCCCCACTCCCAGGAGGAGGGAGAGTCTGAAGGTTTCACCATGGCAGCTGGCATCTCAGGGGGTTTTGCCTGGCCAGTCCTGTGCAGCACTGGGCATTCACACTGTGGCTGCAAGGGGTTTGGGAACCACTGAGTGGTGCATGGAGGTGGGCTCTTCCCTAGGCTCTTAGCCCCTTCTCTTTCTGAAGGCTCCTCCTTAGCCTTAGGAAAAAAAGACATTTGTCTTTACTGGCCTCTGTCAAGGGTCCCCCACTCTTTTTCCTTTCCTTCAAACAGATGAACCCCACTATTTACATTATAGTGCAAACACTCTTCCCTCTAGGCCCCAGGGCTGGTGGGGAAAATGGAATTTGGCCAAAGTCGAGTGCCCCAGATTGGGCTGTCTGACAGTTTTATAGATACTGTGTCAAGTGGCCTCCTGGCAGTTTGGGATTGTGAAGGTTCTCTCACTCATTTTTCAACAAATATTTTGAACACCTGCCATGCACTGAGAACTGTTCTTGGAGTTGGGCATACACTAGTGGTCAAAGCATTAAAAAAATTTCTGCTCTTGAGGCATCCTCATTTTAGCTGAGAGAGACAGACAGTACGTAAATAAATATATGAATGATATAGTATGTCAAATCAAACTGCCTTGGAGAAAACTAAGGCAAGGAAGAGGGAAAGGGAATGTGTAGTGGCACACTTTTGAATATGATGGTTAGGGAAGGCCCCCCAGAAGCAAAGGCTCTAGGGAAGTGAGGAAATTGGCCATGTGGCTCCAGGACAGAGGGTTCCAGGCGGAGACTATGCACATGCATAGTCTGTCGGGTTGTTGAATCAGGGCCCTAGCAGCAGCATGAGGGAGTGTGGAGCTGGGTGGAAGCAAAAGTTGGAGACTTTGGCTTTGACTTTGAGGGAGATGGAAGCCACTGGGGAGTGACATCATATGACCTGGGTTTCTAGAAGGTCACTATGACCGCTTTTTGAGACTTGAGAATGGGAATGTGAGGCAGAAGCCCTCAGGAGGCAAAAATCCAGGCCAGATGATGGTAGTAGGGAAGGGA